>VZTB01015721.1:290480-301763 GCA_013397245.1 Thryothorus ludovicianus
CAGCAATGTTTGGGTAGAAAGGGACAATGTGGTTAAATATTCACTCTGACTGCATCCTAAATTAGAAAAATGAGACTATTAGTGCATTTGTATTATAACCAGAACATTGGAATCTTGGGAGAGACCTGTAGCTTTTTTTTAAACTGCTGCAGAGCTGAACCATGAAAATTACTGAAAAAAAAATTAGATTAGGAACAAATATATTTTAATATATAATTTCTGCATTAAAAATAACATAATTAATTTAGCACTGTTTTTATCAAATATGCTATGATGTTATTTAATTACTTGTTGCTAAAAATTAAAAAAAAACATAAGTTGACCTAGTCAAAATGTATTTACAATTTACTATCAAGAGTGTACTGATTTTCAGTCATATCTATTTAGCATTTCATTACAAAAAAAGTAGCCATCTTATATGAATCTTTTACATCACTAAAGAGGCAGCGAGAGCAATACAATTCAATTATAAAACCTGGAAGTAGTTCAAACACTATTTGAAAATAAACAGTTACAGTCCCTTATGCCCATGTCTGGGAAGTGTCCAAATGGAAGTTAAAGATCCCATGGCATTTTTTCAAAATGGGAGGGGACTATCCCAATATGCTGGCCAACATATATTTTCTCAATTAAAAACAGATTGCAATGTCCAAAGCTATGTGTCAGCAATTGCTGAGAGCCTATACCTGTCACAATTTCAAAACACTCCAAACCAACAGTAAGTATCCAGTCACCTTGCTGAATAATGCTTTTCCAGATGCCAAAAGTGGGAAAGGTAAATGCATTTTCATAAAGGAAGCACAGATACATCAGCCTCTACCATTATGAAAATAGAAATTATCATTTGAACCCACATGTAGATTTTTTTTTCAATAACAGAAGTGTTAAACATGACTTTGGTGGCCATATGGAACACTTTGATATTGCCAGATTTTAAAGTGAACAGAAATCCAATGGAACACACATGCACATACACACAAAATAAAGGTAGCAGAAATAATCTCATATCTGCCATTCCCTAACTTCTACACATTTAATGAGATAAAAGTTTAAAAAAGAAAAGGCTTTTCAACAACATTCTTTTAGTTATTTTTACAGAATTTTCTAGGTTATGAGCTGTTTAAAGAGAAGGTGGAGAGATTTCCTCTATGTATGTTAAAGCCTGCATACCTCTTACTACATTCAAGAGCCCAAATCCTTAACAGTCAGTACTGAAGCTCGAAGTCTCATCTCAGTGACTGCAAGATCAACTACATTATCTAACGGGCAGAACACTGTTATCTTGAATTAAAAGAAGAGTCAGACAAAGAGTTTTTACAAAAAAAGTTATAAATCCAGATGAGATGCAGGATTTCCATTTCCCTCAGCCACGTATTTCCTAGTGCAACATCTAAGGCTCCTGCCATTTGGAGTTGAGTCCCCATCTTCACAGTGCTTTGTTCTTATTTTGCCCAAACTCTTAAGCTTAAGTGATTCTATTAAGAAGAAAAAAAAATGGAAAAAAGGCAAAAATGCTTCTTAGACTAAAGATATGATCCAGCTTCCACAGCACAGCTGAACAGTTCATCTCGAAGTCAGTCAGGATTGAAAGGGTTCAGGGAACTCAGCGACAGAGGCTAACTTCCTAACAACTCGCATGACGGTCTAGGTTTTCTCCTTTCTTTTTTTAAATGTCCACTTTTAAAGTAAGATTTTACAAAACTCAGAATACTACTTGTCACAATCTCAGAATTCTAGAACACAGGTTTTGCTGAAGGATTTATGGCATATTGAGAGAAAGTGACCGCAACATAAGCAGAGAGATGAAAACACCTCTTCCCCAAGAGGATTTGCAGAATTACTTGAGGGAAAGTTGAACAAGCTGTCTTATTCCTGCATTGTGCAATTACCTTTCTATAACCAGAACTTACTGGCAGTTGCCAGATTTATGCAATTCACTGGAAGTAGTTTTAATCTAGTCAGCATAGTGTAGTACATCCCTCCCTGCTGCTACTCCTGTGGACATGAGATCCACAAATGCAGCCAGCAGAGGAACAGACTGCACTTGAGGACAAGTTTACTTCTCTCTTAGAGAAGGTACTAAGTGCTGGATCTTTGTAAAGATCCAGTGGTGATTCAAGCCTGGAAAAATATGTGATATTTAACATGGTTGCAGTGCACACCATACTGAGATTTTGAGGGTAATGGCAGAGGATGGAGCACACACAAACTAGTGAATGTTAAAAGAGGCTTTTACTTTCTCTTCCTTGGTATTAAATTGACATTTGCCACTGTTACCAAGCTGCTCCTCCCCACACCATTCTCCCTTCCTGAATTGCTCAGCAGTACCATCATCTGCTGCCCTTGCCTGAATTTCAGCTAAACTTAAGATGTCAGACTTATTTTTTGCCACAATCAACTGCAAAATCACCAGAGAGAAAGAGAGGGAGAAATTGCATTACCACAAAATACTTTTGCCCATAAATTCTGTCAGAAAGAAAACTTCCAAATATAGCCTCGCAGTTCAGGCAGTTCAACTCCTATTTTAAATCAAATTTTGAAAACTACAGGACATTGCCAGAAAATTTTTTCTAAAAATGTATACTTACTGAATTTAAATCCACTCTCCAAAATAAGTCTACGTGAATACTGTGTTTTCAGCAACTCATACTATTAACGTCCATATTTTTTTCCAAGGAAAAATGCAAGAATAAACCAGATTTTAAAAGCAATTAAGAAGATATAAATGCTGTGTACTGCCTGAGCACAGTTCTCAAAAGACCAGAGTCCTGGCAACTATCATAATCCTTTTGAAATTGTGCATATTAAGATTAAAGATCACTTTGTTCCTCTATTCCCACAACTGGTTGGTATGGTAAAAAGATCAGTCTCCTAGTTTTATATGTAACATCTTTAACATTTGCTCTCCTTTCTGTGCATGTGATTAAATGTAACATTTTGAAATCCCAAAGTTCTGAGAAAAACATAAATCCTTGTCCACAGCTGCTGTTTGACTCTGGAAACACATGCATTTTCTTTTCAAGCATCTACCATCAAAAAATCCCAAAGGACCTGAACTGGAGAACACCTGCATCTCTTCATTTAGTTCCAATAACAGAGTCTAAACTTTAAAATTACAAAAATAGATGCTATGTTCAGCTGCAGTTACATTCTCCCCCTAATTCCCGTGAACAAAAATGCTAAGAGCATGAAATCATTCAGGCAAGCTCTGTCATCGAGAGGATAAGATTTTTTGCACCAGAAGCCCAGTGGGAACTTGATAGAAAACTGGCAACAATTACAGATAAAGTACATAGTGAAATCCTCAGGGAGAGAAGAGGAAATGTAATAAGATAGATGGGTATAATTTTTACACATTTATGTCCAAACCACAAATGTGAATTGTCTTTAA
This sequence comes from Thryothorus ludovicianus, assembly GCA_013397245.1. Lineage (NCBI taxonomy): Eukaryota > Metazoa > Chordata > Aves > Passeriformes > Certhiidae > Thryothorus > Thryothorus ludovicianus. Next base: position 293,872 of record VZTB01015721.1, read on the forward strand.
TTACTCCAATATACTAACCATTTTTATTCATTCATTGTGTTAAATCTTTCCAAAATACTTCAAATTAGACTATGAATTCTCTTTTACTGAGACTTTTTTACTTATTTATTTACTACCACAAGGACTCAGTTAAATTAGATGAGAACTCAAAAAAATATAATTGTTCCAGCTTCAAAATTCAGACTAATATCCCTAGTGCATGCAGTCAAAATTGAATTAAAAAATATGCCAATGACATGCTTTCTTAACTGCAAAAAAGGGGAAGTTGGGGAGCATATGTAGGTATATATGCATAAAACCAAACATACTTCTAATCTCTCACCTCCTTTCTAACAGATAAAAATCAGATAGTTTATAATAATAAAAAAGTTTATGTTCCAGCTGGTCCAACTTCTATGGCAATTTTTTTCATACTTAAAGATATTTCTTCCGTTGTTTTTTCCTTTTGGCGTGGGAAGGGGGAAAATGGAGTGATCTTATCTAAATCAAAATACTGATAGAGGAGAAAAAATTCTAAAGGTTTTGGAAGTTTGAGGAACGTATCACTAAAACAAGAAAGACCAACTTTTATAAGGTAGAATGTTTGTTCTTCAGCATTTACATAGTTTTGACAAATTAGAGAAGCCTTCCCACTCTTGCTTTGCTCTTCTGAGTGTAAAAATTTAACACATAGGAGCATGATATTAATACAAGGATTTTGTTCCCTCCCTTATTTCACTGTTGTATTATTGACTATTAAAGCTGATCTCACAGAAAACATTATTAATTGTATTTTTTATTTTTGTTCCTCTTGATTTATCTGTAATAAAGCTGTCCATACACTGGCTGTGCACACAATCCCAATTATTTAATATGGCAAACCAAATCGAGCATAATCAGCTCACCTCATCTATTCAACAGCTGTTCATAATTAGCCACTAACACCAGCATTCATTTTGAAATCTCCCTCTTCTCTCAAAGGCCAGGTGAAACAAACAAGGTCTGCAGCTTGCTCCCAGGGTTAATAAAGGCAGGGTTATTTCAGAGAAAGAGTAAGAAGACCTTCCCAAGCCCTGGGGTAATGGCATAATCTCCTCTCCCGTGCTTACTTTATATGCTGCAGTTTAAAGGGTGAGGAGCATATTCACTGATTTTTACAATTATGCATAGAGATACCTGGGGCGGTTTTTCATACAACCAAAGTATCCAAAATTAAAAACACAGCATTCAGACTTGCATTTAAGGACTAAACAAAATCATATTTACATTCTTTGTCATTATATACTTCCTTTGCCATAGGTGGATCAGTTTTCCATGTGATAATGACACTTTATGCATCCAACAGTTAAACACTCCTGATGGGTAATCATAAGTATCTGCACTTGTTTTATACTTGTTCTATGTTGTACATGCTACACATCACATGCTCTAAATGCTGCCCTTTTTGAAAATACAGTTTAGAGTTTTTTCCTTTGATGGTTGTATTCAATGCAGTATAGTACTGCTAGTACCATATTCTTTTTCCTCTTCCTCTCAACAGCACAATAGAAACAGCAAAAAGGAAGATGCTAGTGTCAAATGCTCTATCCCTCAGACTGTAAATATATCCTCAAACTTTGCAGGGCCCCATACAGACACGCAGTAAAAGGAAGTTGCACAAGCATCCTGATCACCCTGGATCATATGGTTCAGGTGATACAAGACAGTGGACAGTTACTGATTCAGCATCATGAGAAGAAGGAACAGTCCCTTCCCTGCTCTCTGGGTAAATATACCCTGATTTATTCAAGAATCTCATGCCATTTGCACAACCTCCTTCTTGGCATTTTATATCCAAACAGATGCTTTGATTTTTGATCAAGTTGTTTTCCATTCAATTTAATGAATTAATTAGTCCAAATTCCTACTACAGAACATTACATGTAACACTATTAGGAAAAATTCAAAAACAGCACAACTTCTGTACTTTACAACCACCACCAGTAGTACAGCCTTAAAAAACACTTTTACTCCCAAGGGATGAGTTCTTTCTGTGAAATTATCCAGTATAGCTTTTTAAACTCCCAGAAATGACTGCAACTGACAGCAAATGCATTTTTATGCTCTCAATGCACATCATGTTTTCGCTATATGTAATTTTCACAGTCATAATGAAAGTGATAGCCATATCTCCTGTATTAAATCACCCCAGTTTCTTCAGTAAGTATTTGAAAGCAAAGGCTTTTGCTTTGCTGATCCTTTGTATAGAGCCTGAGACAATGGAAACATCAATTACTCCTGGTTTAATTTATGTTAAAAAACATTAAAATCATTTGCATATGCCATTCTTCCTATTGATGGAGACCAAAACTTTAGTAATCATCTTTTTCCTCTCATTTGTCACTCCTCACAGGTGCCATCTCACAGATCTGAACATGCAGGTTAGTGACTGCCATTGTGCCATGGGATCACTACAACTTTCCTGAGACAATGAGGGGATAAGTGAAGTGTCCAGCATGTTTTCAGCTCTAAAATCTTAATATTTTTAACGCATGTCCATTCATCTACAAAACAGGCAGCACAGATAATTGTCTATTACAAAAAAATGTTTTGTATCTCAAAATCCCTGAATGTGAGTCTGGCCAGCACTTCATTTGTCAGTGCCTTAATTCTCATAAGCACCTCCTGTCACAACCCATCAAGGACTCCCAACCATCTAACTGGACCATCTATAATACTGATGAACAAAAAGGTATGGCATCCTTATGACCTGTAACAAAAGCAGTACAGATATCCACAGAGCCTTTAAAATATAATTAATAGACTAAGACAAAAATCAGAAAATTAAACCAAAAAAATGCTCAAGAAAGGCAAGAAATGTGACAATTAGTCATAGTAATAAATATTGTTGCTACGAACATTCAAAAGGTATTTAAATGAGCCAACAGGTGCAACAGATTTTAGCTTCTGTTTGAAAATGGATCTGAGTAATTCAGATATTACTGAATCATGAACTGCTTTTTGGCTATGTTTAAGGAGCAGGAACTGAAGATAATTGTTATAAAAACACTGCTGTAAACATTTTCAACATGATGCTCTCCAAGAAACATAAAGTACAATTACTGAAAAAAATAACCTAACAACTGCTGGAGTGCACAGTGCTTACAAATATTTACTCTGCATGTTGCTTACATATGCACATAAAAATTGCAATGACAGTAATAAATTCACTGTTACTTTTCAGACTAATCACATTCAAGAATCATTACACAGGAAAAAAATAGAGATAAAAAGCACACTTGAAGTGTTCAATTTACTTCTGTGTTTCAAAATATTGGGGTCAGGTAATTCTTTTGCTAGATACCTAGATAATTTTTTCCCTGCATTTCATCCCATGCCTACCATAGCAATAGAATAATCTTTGAAATATATGAAAGCATGGTTTTTAAGAAGCACCACACTGACGCCAAAACCTGGTTCCAAGTTTCACAAACTACACGAGTTATTTTAAACTAGACACATTTCAAAATTGTCAGTGTTGCTTAAAACAGACCAATGTTTTTGTTTAAAGACCACAGAAACCATAAGAAGGTCAGGTAAAAGTATTTATGCCCACAAAGTCAAGAACACCATTAAATTTAGCCAAACAACACTCACAAATTATTAACTTCTCATTTAAGGCCACCATAACACCGAATCTGATGAGGTTAGATGTGTCTCCTGCAGTATTTTTAAAATTATTTTTTATTGTTCACAAATTTAATAATAAATTCTTAAAGATAAAGTATGCTGCAAATTGATATGAACTATTTAGAACTCAGTATGTCAACTTCTGTATAAAAAGGCCAACCCAGTACCAGGAAGAGAGAATAGAACTAATATTTTCAACATGGATCCTGCCTCTCCTCCCTCCCCCGCCTAAAGTTGACAAAAGTTTCGTACAATTATTTTAAAAGGCACCAAAGCACTCCTTATTGAAGAAGACATACATCAAAATGCAGCTTTTAGTTCTTTTGTCTCACAGTGAGCTGAAGTTATAATGTGTGCAGTGTGTGCAGAAGATACTTTGACATTTGGCACATTTTATATCAAGCCCCTCTTTTGAAAAATTACATTGAATAGGAAAAATGTAATGTGATACCAGCTTAACAAGAGTTTTGTACTTACCAGAATTATGGCAGTAGTCCATATACTGTGGAATTTGGATTGTAAAGGCTACCAAATCTGGAGCTAAGAGAGATTCTGGCTTTCTACTCTCATTGAGCCATTTACTGCTGTGTAAGTCTCTGGTGTCAGAAGGGCCTTGAATTAAAGGAATCAGCTTCTCTTTTCCACCATCACCTAAGATAAAAATTAGATTTCTTACCACTTTTAATGTAATGAGATAAATTTTCAAGACAAACATTCAGTAGTCCAAGAGAATATCCATTAATTACCATTGTGAATAGAGAATTAAAAGAGCAAATAGAAAGAGCAGCATCAGATAAACTATTGAACAACCTACTTAATATTTATTCTGTAAATGGCTTGACATCCAGGAGGATTTAAAATAAAGTAATTTATTATCTTTAAAACAGTAATTCACTTCCCAATTTTATAAAATAATCTATTTAAATATCACCATGAATTCAATTTAAAGATACTCAATCTTTAATATTCTTGACCTTAGCTGCTTTTATCCATAAAGACAATACAGACATTAATAAGTTCCCACATGCTCCTCAGGAAAAAATGTATTAAAGATGTAAAAATAAAATAAAAAAAAAATCACTGTCCTCAAAAACTTTACAAGCAAAATACGTACCTGTAGCATTAATGGGAAATGGGGCATTAAACAATCAAGAAAATAATCAAAATTATGCTAAGGATAAAGTTAGGTGAAAGTATTCTGTATTTTTCCTATTTCTTGAATGTTTCTAGATTAATAGTTATCTCAACAGAAAAAAAATATATTTCTTTTATTCAGTGTAAAATTTGACTATACTGAGGCAATACTGGATCATCATGACATACTTAATAATAACAAAAAACCCCCAAAACAGAACACAAAAACCCCTCTCTGATTCATAGGAACAATGAGTAAATTCTTGTTTCAGTAACTCCCCTTGTAAAAAGCAAGGCCAATTCTCCTATACAGGCAATAAAGTTTTACATGGTCCAGCTGCACATACCTGGGGCTTTGGCACAAATTTTTATTGATCCCACGGTCCCAGAGGCACATTTGACCAATGATGTGCCGCAGTACTTCAATTCAACATTCTGGATTGAGCCCTCAAGAGTTGGCAGGGGATTCTTAGATTTCACACCTAATAAAAGAAAACTGCAAATGTACTAGTCTGTTGAATTTAAATATTTTTATATTCCTTCACCAAGGCATTTAAACTTAATTATATTTTAATTATCTACGTTAGATGTTCTTACAGCATTTTTGTTGTGATTCACAGATTTTAAATGAAAGCGAAAGAACGATGCATATGGGTTTTTTAATGCAAACAGTTATGCATGAAACATCAACAGATATGGTGAGGAAAAGACACAAGATCACTTAGAAACTGAAATAACAAATATGCATATATACACATAGATGCACTTCTGTTTTCACTCCGTAAGAGCCACGTCAACTATTCTCCTTCATGTTTTTATTACGACCATTTAACTTCAGGATCTTAAAATGACTGAGTGTTTTCAGCTTTTATTTAGACAACAACATTTTCCTCAGTAGCCATGTAAAGCATTAAATCCCTGCAGCTGAGCAGTACAGACGGCCAATGGCACGCCTGCCATTTTTCAGCGGAAACCGGAGTTCAAACCTTGCCTTGGGTCACAAGTGGAAATAAGTTCTGGTGGTCTTTCCTCAGCCCCCATTTGTGAGCACCAGAGAACTACTGCACCACTTGGAAGAAGTCAGTGCTATTGGCAGTCACTTCTGAAGAGCTGCCTAGAACTGTGGCAGAAGCAGCAGGGGATTGCACAAGCCAGCTCTGAGATCTCTTGGCAGAGCTTGAGGGCAGCCCCCCAAAACAGCCCCAGAGCATAGGTGGAGGAAGCCAGCCCTCCAAATCTGCACAGCACTGCCTATCAGAAAAAAAACACATAAATTCACTTGCAAATTACAAATAAATAGTTTCAACACCTGTAAGAAGTATGAAAGGAAAAACTAACAGAAGTAGCCTTTTTTATGGTTTTTTTTTCCCCTCATGCAGAAGCAACTTGGAATTTGTCAGTTAAAATTGGCAAGCAGCTTGCTAATTATGCAAACATTAGTATAATTATGGAACCATTTCCTCATGTATGTAGCACAGAATTTGTTCCAAAATCCATAATTATGCAAGGAAAATATTGTGGAATATCAGGTAAAAAAGCATTTTCATACATATTTCAAGATTATTAAACATATTAAAGAAATATGATTATCTACAGAATTAATTAATTAGACTTTTTGCAAAATCTCTCAAAGACTTAACCCAAAGAATATACATATGTTAATATATATTAACTAGTAAAGAAAAGCATCCTAAAAAAAAATTATAGGGAAGAGAAGATTTCAGATTAAACTTGGTTAACATGCTCGCTTCACTGTGCCTATTCCAGTTCCTAAAGATTGAATAGTATTTTGTTGTGCATATAAAGCCATTTAGCAAGCAGTCTTCTTGACATATATTTAAGTTTTTTTCTGGTAAGACATTAAAATATTTTTTTAATAAAAAGTACTTTCCAAGATAGAAAGAAAGAAGAAACATATGAAGGGACACACAGCATGTGGTAAAGCAGATTGCCATGTGAAAGTAGGTTCCACAATCTAGGTATGCTTTCTAATCAAAATTCAACCTGTCTTCTGCCTTTGAGGTATGTCCAGACTTTTCCAAATCTGTGACTTGAGAAGGCTCAAACAATACTCACTGAAACTAATTTGTGTGCCTTCCATTACAATGCTCCATCAGTTCTCAGTCTGAAAGACCAACTACCAGCTTGTCCTGTGAGCAGACAAATTCATTCCCGTTTTTGCCCAGGGTAAGCCTCTTCTAAAGATGATCTCTTTTGATCTAAGGCATGCTATCTGACACAATGCATGAATTTGTCAAATGAAACTAGGATATCTGTAGGCATTTCTGCCTTCTCACAGTTCCTATAAATTTAAAAATAATTTTATAAATTTTATAAATAAAAAGTAAAAATAGTTTTCTCCACCTTTTGCCAATTCCAAAACAAAGATTATTAAACTGTTAGTAGCAACCCATCTTACAGTTAAAGCAAATCAAACTGAGGTCACAATTTGAGCCCCATGTTTTAGGCCCTCTTAAACCTGGTAGTTTCCTGCTGTTTTCATTTTTCAGCAATTCTTTTAAGAATCAAAACAAAAGGTGTGATGTCCAATACACTTCTCTCACTTCACTATGGAAGACTAAGTAATTTCCATAATAGAGTTCATTTTTAAATGCATTATCCTGGACAACTTCTTTGCATTGAGACTAAAACTGTCCATGTTACTCACATGTATAACCTACATTTTAGTTTAGTATCCTACTTGAAAAAAAGGAACCAAGTTTAGTGAGACCATGCTTACTATTTGTTTCTGTTTACTCCTAGTCCCTCATCAAGTAATTTCTGGACTTACTGAATTTCAGCATATGAATTTCAGGATATGACAGCAAACTTGTCTATATTTATTTTCTACAATCCTCATGAAAACATGAGTGCATTTGCCCTCCTTAACTGATCAGTCATCATATTCCTGACACTCAGCCAAGCATTGCTCAAGCGAGCCAATGAACTCCTTTTCACCCAGCCAGCAGTTAAGGACCATGATGGGAAGCCAGGAAAGCTCAATGGCTTGGCCTTAAAAAAACCCACAAACTCTTAATACATGGTCATAGATAATTAACAATCATATTTTAATGCTTTTGAAGAAGTAACTGGTAGCAGTAAAAAGCTTT
>VZTB01015721.1:301802-322495 GCA_013397245.1 Thryothorus ludovicianus
TTTTTTGTTACAGGGCTAGGGTAAACACTTTGCCCATTGTCTTCAACTATTTGAACAGAAAATAGAAGAGTATTGGGAAAGCACAGCATACTCATGCCTTTCCTTTTCTATGTTGCTTTGATGTCAAAAGGCAATCTGCTTTCAGCTTCAACACTTGATAACTACAGCACACCACAGTAACCAAGGAGAAGTTGCCAGAAAAAAAATCCATTCAGGCTTCACAGCTCTGGACTGATGGATACTCAAAAAACCTTTTTATTAATTACTGAAATCCTATACCAAGAACACAACAAGGAACTTAGAATGTCTAACTAGACTTTCATCACAATGACAAAAATCTCCTAAACTTAAGGTGTCTGCCCTTGCCAAGTTACAAATCTTTTTCAAGGCACAGAAAATTCAGAGACTTTTAGTGAACCATTTCTAATGAATTGGTTTAAAATAGGAGGCCATTTTTTCAGTCTGAAAATTTTTGGAAATTATGAACTATCTCTCAAACTTGTCAAATTGACAAGGTGCTCTACAGAGAAGAAAGAAGCCTTGTTTCCTTCATATGCCTCTATCTGTAGTTTTTATCCCTGTGACTTTAGTTCCTCCTAAATAGTCCCCCTTCTTTTTTTATCATGATATTATTATAAAATCAAAGTCTCAACAGTTGTTCACGTAACTAAAATATACCTTAAATACTTATTTCAGCAAACAAATGTTTAAGCAAGCAAAGACTAGAGCTTCCTTCCCTCCCCTCAATGTTTATGAACTTTTTTGAAGTAGTGTTTTAAGGGATAGATTGAGCATGAAGATGTTCAAATTCCTAGATAAGAAACGCTCCATACCACCACGTACTAACTGAAATGTATGGAGACAGACCACAACATTTTAATTAAGACTTTGAGCATGAATTTGAACAGACACTAGGAAACCCAAATCCATTCACTGCCAACAGCAAACATTATGCAATTTCAACATCCCCCAAATGAAGCATGTAAAAGATTATTTCCAAGGTGCTAGACAAGAGAGTAGAACTTGTGCTGTACTCCTTCTTCTGGAATATCACTTGCAAAGGCACAACTCAGATTTACTTTACTTTTTTGCTCAGTGGAGTCAAATAAGGGCAACATGAGGTTGTTTTAGTACAAATCACTTTTTCTTCAGTTAATTAATTATTTACACCAGGAAGAGGGGATCAAAGATTTTATGGAGAAAGAGATATATATGCCATCAAATCTAACTTATGGCTCCTTGCAGATAAATTTTCTAGATGTCTGGCTTTTTTTCCTGGAAATATCTTGCCCATTCCTGAACTATTTGCAGTAAAAATCCAGTGTTTCCTTCCCAATACATAGTCATGTTCCACCTGGTGATCAAGGATAGCCTGTTTCACTTGATTCAGACACATAGAACACATCACATCAGCAAAGACTTAAAATCTGTTCTCTCCATACGGTAGAACTCAAAAATAGGCAAAAAGGTTTTCTAACTTGAAATCTACTACACCTTGAGAATTTACACCTTGCACACGTTAACTCATTTGAATTATACTCCAAGCCTGAAGAAGCATTGTGTTACAGGCACACATACAAAAACATTGTGTCACTGAAAAAGGTTTTCCCACACTTTGAAACAGGTATTCAATTCCTCCCTCCAACTTTTCCAGACACAGCTTTGGTCTGTTCCATGTACACAATCCAACCACACAGCTTGGCCCAAGTTTCTGCATTCAGGGTCATTCCATGTGCAAGTAGGGGAGAAACAAATAGCTAAACCAGATCACAATTAAATCTTTATAGATCAGCTCAGGATTTCTTCAAGCAAGCCTAGAAATCTAGGCACTCATTTAATTTAAGGCCTGCTTAAAAACATTACCTAATTTGTGATATTATCAACGAACATCTTTTACCAATCCATTTGTGATAAGGTAAATCTGCAATGATTAGTGGCAAACCAAGAAACAAAATCTAAACTGATCAATAGCAAGCACAGAAAATCAGAAGAGAGATATGTTACTGATTCTGAGGACAACAAGTAGGACAGTGGGCTGTCAAATCCCTGAAATACAATAATTCTTTAGAAAGATCATAAAAGAACTGCAAAATATGAAATAGGAAATGAGTAAGGCATGACAAATTTCTAGAAGCAACCCCACATGAATTGTCCCCACATTTAGTCTGTGGCCTCAGAAGAAAAAATTTCAATATTTAAAGCATTAAGTACCAATAAACTATGGTTTGGCAATATGATACAGTAAAAGACTGTCACATACTTGTCAAATTTATTTCAAACAGCAAAAAGATCAATCCATGAACAAAAGTAAGGAGCTATTAACTAAATGAAATAACATTTAAGCATAAGCCTTACTGGAATCATGACAAAAATGTCAAATTATTTTCACAGAAACATATATTTAGGTTTCACATGACTAACAAAGAAAAGCTAGTAAACAAATTGAAGCATAAGAGAAACCTCATTTCTTTCCTGAGAGATACTCATCTGTGTTCAGTCTCTGCTTAGCAGTGCTCAGTGAGAATTCTGTATTGGACTTGCTTAGAGAGAAGGCACAAGCTAAAACCAAACTTAATTCTTTCCTCCTTTCAGAAAGAACATAACAGAAGCCACAAAGACCAGCTCTAACTGGCACCAGTCCTGCTTTTCACGTTCAAAGCATTGGGACAGCATAAAGCTTTCACATTCCTATTTGCAATAAAACAGCAGCAACATAGGAATCTCAATATCTCTGAATCATTCTGCCTCCTCACATGTATCACCTGAAAACACTGGGGTGTTGTGTTTGAGGTTCCTTCCTCCATCCCCCTCTCCCCCACTTCCTTTTTTTAACTGGAAAAACAGAGAACAAGAGAGGTTTTCCCAAAATGTAAAAGTTGGGGTATAAGTATTTTCTGTGGTTTTTCCATAGTAAAATTGAATCTTTGCAATGAAGTACCTCAAGCATCTTCACTGTGCTCACAATTGCATATTTTCAATCTGTCAACATAGCCTACAGACCATATTTTGCAACCCTAATGTACATACAGGCTATTTTCTTTCTTCAAAACAGTAATTCAGGCAGCTTATTTTAAGGAACTGTCAAGGTAAAATTGTTCGGGTGTTTTTTTATAACTCAACATTATTTAACACCACAGTTTCTATTCTGATAATCATAGTTATTTATTTTCAGGTAACTGTGTCAACCAGTTTTTAGTCTACATATCACTATTCTAAGAAACTGTTTCATCCCCACCTACTCCCAAGACTTAACAGAGCACTAATAACAAGATCAGGGTAGACTTGTCTTGCCTTTAATATATTGTGAACTGGACAGATTTTCTACTGACTTGGGCTTCTGTGCTAGAGCTCCACACATAAGAGAACCCTCTGATTTTATTTTATTTTCTCGTCAACTATGGTACTAAAAGAAAAAGTAAATGCATGGAAGGGTGAAATTTAGTGACAGACTGAAATACTCCCTAAAGAAAGTCTGTTTTGTTCTTGGGCAACAATGATAAAATATTTATCAATATAAGTACATATCATTCTCTTCATCAGAACATAAACTACAAAAAGTATGTTAAAAACTCTCTAACTAATCACTAAAATCTTTAAACTTCTTGTAAACTAACTAAGGTTTCTCCATTGCCTAAATACTAAACAAGATGCAGGACCATCATTATAAACACAGATTTACATATTGCAAAATACTTCCTACTTTGCTAAAGAATAGCAGCATTTCACTGACAGGGAGAGTCACTTTAAAAAGACAAAATCCTGTTGCTACATTTCTGTTTCAAGATTCTCCACACTATAGCCTTCATACAGGTCCCTATTTGCCCTAACTTGATTTTCCTAAAATCCTGCTTCAAATGGAGAGGTAAATAAGAAACCTGTGGTTCAAACACTGAAAACCAATATTGAAGAAAACAGAGAAGATTTGGAATAATATGCTTAAGGCATTCTAGGTAAGAAGAAACTTTAAATATTACTTATTGATGATCTGTTCTAAATGATTATCCAGTAAGATGAAATGTGGTTTTAATTAGGAATGCTCATGCAAGAACTAAATAACTACCACTGAAATGCACAGAATCTCTGAATCATTTACCCTGGAAAAGACCTTTAACTTCATCAAGTCCAACTGCAAACTTAACACTACTTCTTTTGAACTTGGCAATCAGATGACCAAACACTCTCCTCCAGGTGCTTTTTACAGTGCAGCTAGAGGTGATGTTAGTGAAGATAAGGGTGAAAATTTTAACTATGCCTCCCTCCTAGTAATAGAAACATTCCCTTATGGACAGACCATAACTCCCAGTGTGCTGTTTCCACCTGCGATGGCACCTAACACTGCAGCCCAGCAAGGGCTGCACACTGACTGCTAAGCTTCTTGTGTGATGAGTAACATTTATTTAAACCACTACTCTGTAGTATTTGCAAAGTTTTTTCAGGATAGAAAACATGGAGGGGAAGATGTGAATCTCACCAGTAGCAATCGCTCTGTGAGAGAAATCTGCCACAAAAACTGTACTGGAGTTAGCAGAGGCACAAAGCTGGGCCTGGGTGCTGTGAGAGCAGGGGAACGAGATGGGAACAGCTCTACCTCAGCAGCTGTAGGGAAAAACCAGGGCAGCTCAGACAATGGCTTGTAGACCTGCAAGCTCTAGAACTCTGCTGTGAAAAGTTGAGTTTTGGGCAATTTATTATTATTAACCTCATTATTGCTAGCATTCTGTCTATTTAGGCATCACCAATTATAAGCGTACCTAATTGAAGCAATTATTTTGATAAGCATACCTAATTAAAGCCATTATTTTGGATTTGGCAATATGACACTGGTCAGGACATAGTACAAAGTAGTTTTAGTGCTACTCTTCCTGCTGTTGTAAACATAGGCTCAAAAAGAAAAGGACTTATTTTCCTTTCTGCCCAAATCAACAGCAGCATTTCAGATATTCCGTATCATTTGAGACAACTTGAGACAACTGGTAGAAGCCAAAGTTGATGCATTAAAATAACTTCTGTCTTCCAAGAAAATGCAAAAAACAACTATCAAAATCCAGATAGTAACTCTAGAAAAGCATCTCCTATCAATCCTCACACCTTTGTGTTGTCAGTAGACAAATGCTAAAAGTGACATGGCTACAAATGCTTCCAGGATACAGATAAATAAGTTGAGAAGTCTGCACAGTAAAGTATTTGAGGTAAGAGCCTGATAAAGACAGACAGGTGGAGGAAAGAGCTCACAATTCCTGCCCTCAGCCCTCATTCCCTTTGGTTGGAAGCCATGCACTTGCAATTGGTTGCTTCCATCTCAGTTGTCCAACCCTTCTATCAGTTTCATACAGTAGTTTTGCTGTATCTGAGGATAATAATAGCTCATGCCAAATGTCAACATGTAAAATATATGAAAACACTTTCACTCATTAATAAATGCTAATAGAATCTCAAAAATTTGAAATGCATTTTCTACCTAGTCTAGTTCAAGTTCAATCCAGTACTAGCTCAAAGGGCTTATCTTCAAACACATTAAGCAACAAGTGCAATGTATCTTAGGCTCTGGATTAAAGTCTGTACTTTACAACTCTTCTTTTAGTAAAAAGCTGGGTAGCAACTAAAGAGAAACTTTCTAGGACAGAAAATTGTAGGATGAAAACAAATTCTCAGACAGATCAGAGCTCATCTTAGGCCTTATCACCTTCTGTTGCACCTGTGGAGGCTCCTTTCTCCAGGGCACATCTACTCAAATAAGCTATCTGGTAACTATAACTCTAATAAATGTTTCCTATGAGTTTGTATTGCCTTTAGAAAGCCTCCTTCACCAGAACAGATTCAAACCTTATAGAGCTATGTCACATACCTACTATGCTAAAGGCAAGGAGTGCCAGGTATCACCTGGACCCACACACGTCTGAGCTTCCCTGTAACACACATGACACACGGTCACCTGTTTGCTGTCAAACACAATATCCAATGGCTGAAATCCCTCACAGGCTCAGCTGGAGCTTACTGAACACAGGACAGCACAGTTACGGACCAGTAAAAAGGAAAACAAGATAAGGATTCTAGAGGATGGACACAGTAATCCTTTAAGCAGTAAAGAAACTGCAAATGTTCATAAAAGTTCAAAAGAAGGTTAGATGTGTTCAGTAACAATATTATCAAAAATTAAGAACATCTAAAGTATAATCATTAACAGTTAATTTCCTGAGTTGCTAGGCATGAGGGAGAAGCAAAAGAAAATGTCAATCCCTCAGCTGGGAAGTGAAGAAAGCCCAGAGACACATGATTAAAAGAGGGACTACAGAGATTGCTGCTACAATCACTGACTGTTAAAGGAGTAGGAAATGGCAGGAAAACAGTAATACAGACATGATAGGTAAATGAAATACGACAGAAATTAAATTGAAAGATTAAAATACAGTATGTCAGTATTATCATGAACAATCTTTCCATGATTGTCCTTCTCAGAGAGTATATGCTGCTTTAAATAAAAGGTCCAAGTTTACCCCTTTACATGTGGTTTTCCATGCACAGGAATGACAAAATTTCACTTTCATAAAGATGAGGGTTTTTTCTAACTGGAGTATCACTCTTATTCACAATTTTCTGTATCACACTGCATTTCTTTATATCAACGTATTCCTTCCAACAATTTAATACAGACTGTTAAGGATATCAACTTAAAAACACAATGCTCTACTTTTAACAAATACGTTTGCATTTTCTTGTGAATGGTCTATGCAACTCCTGAGGACATAAAGAAAACAATACATTTAGTGTCTGGAATGGCAGTTTCTTACACTAGGAGGATATTAACCTTTAATCCTTGAAAACATTAAAGAAATGTTTGTAGAAATATTTTTAGCCTCTTTATCTGGTCGAAGTACTGGAAGTTAAGTCGTGTCTGTACAAACCAATCATTTCACCAGCAGTTTTATATTTCTTTAAAGCCTCATATAAAAAGCACCTGCTTAAAGTGAGTAATGGAGTTTTATATTCATTGCACTTAGGAACAGCGTATGTAACCTATTCCGTTTTCCTCCCCTGTGGAATATATTTCAGCTTATATTGCACAGCACATTACCGATGTGTATAAAGACCCTCTGATCAGCAATTTGGACTGCAGACAGCAACCTGCATGAATACACTTTTTTCCCCTTCCTTAAATACAGTATCCACTTGATTCACCAACACAAATTAAAACCATCCTTTAAAGATGATGATCTCACCTTTACAGTGCATACATGAAGCCCATGCACCAGAGCAATGCCAGGCTGCAAACTGCAGCATACACCCTGCACAATCAACAAGCAATACACATGCTGTCAGCATTACAAAGAAAGAACCTAATATATAGTTTTTCCTGGCCAAGGAACAGAAAATCTCCATTACTGTGATTAATTTTTGAAATGTTAAAAAACTCTCTGTCTATTAAGACACAAAATATAGAGGAAAATCCAAATGCAAGGAGTCCTGTAACACAGCACATATTAAAGACACAATTTTATCCTGGAATTTGCATTTTGTCAGAAAACATGAGAAAGGTAACTTCCATGCTATAGCTTATTAAAGCACATGCGATATCTTCATAGTTGAGAAATTTAAAGAATTTTTCAATTCAGCCTCAGCATCAGGTTTCTCTGCAGAACTTAGTGTTCTAATTCAATAATACTGTGAACTTGAAATAGCTGTACAACAATAGACTTCAATTATGACGATAGTTATGCTGGATTCAAGTAGCTAATATAGGCATGATTCTAACAAAAAGAACATATTCTAGTTTTATCTTTAAGAAAACAAGAGTGGGTTTTGATGGGACAAAAATAAGTTTTGCATACACTTTTGCACAATTATCCATTGCATTCAAGAATTCATCATAATATGTATCACTATATTACACACAAAGCACATTGATTTCCATATATTTCAAAGAAGAATGATTTATCCCCCATGCACAGAACCATATCATCACAAAAGCAGATACTACTTTAGAGTAGATAGTTACTTTCTGCATCTTCCTCCACCCATAATCTCTCTCTGCTGATAAGTTTTAAGTAACATGGAAAATAAATTTGCCAGAACTTAAACTAGGCATAGAATTACCCATCAATATTATTGCACGTAAGTACTTACTCACTGAACTAAACAGGAAGAAGGGCTACATTACATTAGCTTGATTAGTACCTCATGGAAGGCTGCAGAAGTTTTGAGGTCAAGGCAAGTTTACTGAGCCCATAAGAAGTAGAAGGAATAGATATTCTATAGTCACACATCTGAGGTAATATCTGTGATTGGGCAATTGCATATTTTCTAATTTACTGTGATGACGTTAGCACTACAGTACGCTTGTTAGCTACAAATTTCTCAGTCTGATATACTTGGTACAGTAAATCTTAATAAATCTACCCAATAATACAATACAATTGTGAAAAAGAGGACTTCAAAGTTAAAATTAAATCCTGATAACTCTTCACATTATCTTTGAATGATAACCAAAGGAGATTTTGAAAAGGAAAAAAAAGTCAATTTTTTAAGACAGGCAAACAACACTACGAACTTACTGTTTTTACAATGCTGTTTCTTTTCCCAATTAGACTTCCTTAGTATAACTAAAAATCTGTATTAAATGTCCTTTTAGGTATTATAACTTGGCTTAGTTTATAAAAAGGAGTGCTATATGAATACCAGTTGTATGCTTTTCAACAGAAGGATGTAAACTTATTTAGCGATCTGTTTTTCTCTTTCATCTTATCTCTAGTTTCTGTGTAGATTTATAATGCTCATTGTTTCCAATTTTAACAAATCACCTAATGGCAGAAAGGAAAATACGTTAACCTTGGAATTATTTGCAGTTGTAGAAATCCCTTTTGTCTGGCTCATGCAAGGCCTGCAATCTGTTTTAAACACAGATTGTCTGTCTTTTGTCTGACAGCCACCAAGCTGCACAAATTACTTTCTGCCTGTTCACCTGTTTGCAGCTGTGTCTGTAAGCTAAGGATTCTGTAGTTTGACTTGAGCAACCACTCCAGGATTGATGACATGTGCTGCTGATAAACTGAGCAATTTGAAGAAATTACTGGCAAAACTTATTGAAAGACATCTGTGCATGAGCTGAGAACTAGAAGCCTTCAGTTGTGTGTTTGCAACCTGCAGTGGCGGCAATCTGTTTGAAGTGATCTCCTTCTGTAAAAGAGCTGCCACAAAATAACTGAACCATCTTTGCAACATATTTCTTCACCCAACAACAGAATTCTGCTCCTTTGGTCTTGAATATACCTCCTAAATAGAGGATATAACAACAATTAAGACTTCCTATATACATCTAGCAGAAGTAACTCCTTTTGAAGTGTTTCCATTTTTCGTTGAGATCTGGCATTTTGTGTTGTTTCCCAGCCCTCTCTGCTCACAGACTAGTTCTCAGCAGTTAATGATAGCTTGAGCATCTCAAGGGTACCCTTATTATGTCAGCCAGGAGGACATGCCTTGGCAGTATTATGGGGGTACAGCTCAACTCTTCAGCTAACTAATACTAATGCCTGAGGTTTCTGCCCTAAAATTCAGTCATCAAAAAACTCTATTTCTAAACTATGTGAACCTGGATAATGTTTGAGCTTCTTGGGGATACTTGCAGATGTTCATTTGGAGCACAAGAAGCCCAACTGCACTCTCAGGGTGAGCATGTGCATGCATATGTGCATATGTATGAAATTCTTTTGCTTTAAAAAAACTCCACCAGCCTGGTGAGCTGTGTGTGATGGCTAGCCAGTTCTAAGTTGTGCACTACATTTAGCAAAATAAATTCCTAAGTCCTTTGGGACACATTCTGTAGTGGTAAAATTCAAGGTTGCTCCCATTTCCTTTGTTCTTACACACGTAGCACAAATGTGCTTCAAGTATACATTGTGACAGAGTAAGCCAAAGCAGAATTCTGCACATCTTCAGATGTTTTAGTAGCCTAGAATAAACAACAAATTAAAAACATCACTAAAACTGTTTCACAAAGTAATGCAAAAAAAGTTAATTGAAGAACAAGTGTGTTAAGCCTAAAAAGTAGCTAAGTGCTTAGAGAACTTCCAGTGAGTAGTCAAAAGCACAAAAATTGTTCACTTTCACATCTGCACATTAACCCTCCTTCCCCCCTAAGCCTTCATTTTAGGCATTTAAAAAGGATTAAGCATGCAGTACTTAAGTACCCAAAACAAACTATTAATTTCACCTTGTTGTCTTTACAACCACTTCATACCAAAAGCCAAGCAACTGACTAAAGCCATCAGACTATCAGAATTCATATCTGTGCTATTTGTTAGCTTCAGCAAATTAAATTAGTGCTCCCATCTTAATTTCTCTAGTATATGGATGCAAGTATTACCTTGAAAAGTATCTTCACAGAGAAGGTTTCCTAACAGTGGTAATTTTCAAAATACATATTACATTTGATGAAAAATTTTCACTGTGCTCAAGAACATTTGAAAATAGGAAAGCAACGCTATCAAGTTAAGTAGCTATATAAATTGGGCTTTCACATTTCAGAACCCATAAACTGGATTCACCACAGAGCTGAAGTGACTTCCTGGAAAAAAGAATATATAGCGTAGCATATATGCATACAATAAATCAAGTCCTGATTATGTGCAGCTAAAAACTATACATCAGCAACAATAAAACCTTTAAAATACCATGCTACAGCATATATCCAAGTAAATACAGCACGTTTTTATCTTTAGCATCTATGCACATTGTGCGTTCGAGCATTTTTAATGTCAGCTTTTATTTTAAAAGAGCTAAGTCGTGAGAACATTCTTATGTACCACTTCATAACTCTGACACCAAGTATGTATAAAAAGATTAGCCTTTATTTGGTATAAAATCAGTTGGCAGTTTTACATCTGTGCAATGCAACATAAATACCCCAGCTGGCATCTCAAGCTCACACACATATGGACTTCAAAACAGAAACTTCCTTATTTGCAGCACTGCCAGGGTAATTTTGTATACTCTGCATACTACAGCTATTTGTCAGGCCCCTGCAGGTGTGCACTGCACATAAACACACAGCTGTAGCCTAGCAAGCCAAGTGTTCCATCAAACACATAAAGGGAGACCTCAGCAGCTGGATTAGTCATCCCTGCAACAGGTCCAGGGAGAACAATATGGGTTAGTATTTTTGGAAAAGCATGGATGGTAAATTTATGATTATGCTGGCCTTACCAAATAACTGCTGGATTGTGTCATTTTTATGCAATGTCTACTTATTAAAGTTTTTGTTAGAATGGCTGGAACAGACTGAATATTTTTTAGTTTTTAATATAAACAATAAGGTAGTTTATGTATAAAATAGTTTATTAAGTGCAAAATGTTAAAAGGTTTTCATGCTAGTGGTTGGTTTTTGACAGATGTTACAATTATTTGCATTGGCTTTAACAGACAAATCACTGGAATCAATTATAGCTAGTATATCAAAGTTTCTTACTAGTTATATATTATGCTTTGTCACATTTACTATAGCCACATAGGATTTTTCTATTTCTTTTTTGCTGTAACTGCTTAGATCACAGGTGAATTCCGAAAAACCCTTGATAAAGAGAAGTGCAGAATGAACATTACTGTGATTAACTTGCTTATTCAAACTGATTTTAATGAACTTTAAAACTGAACTAAAATTACTTCCTCTCAATACTGTTTAGAAGACATCAGCATCCAGAGAATTTCATGGTGGCCATACAGATGTTGAAAATATTTTAATCAACCAGAAAAAGCAGTAAACTTAATTTTATGCAAGTTTCCTTTAAGAAACTTCATATGTCAAAATCAAAAATAAAAGCAATCAGTAAAAAAATGAACAAAATTTTTAAAACCATTTGCCACCTATTTACTCATAACAGTCACTATGTTATGTATTTCAGCATCTAAAAACTGCCTCAGAAAAGATGAGAAGCTATGAACACTATCAGGACTAATCCTGGATTAATTTCATCCATTAAACTTTGAGTTCAAATACGCAGGCACCTGTGCTTGCTTCTCTTTGGTGTTTGTTTGGAAACACAAAAATTTACCAGACCTTGCACACTCCTCTCTTTCCTGACAGTGACATGTTTACACACTCATAACAGCTCTTTCAAATTTCATGTGCTGAGGGGAAGACGCCAGTTCGACACCTTGGTACAGAAGACATTGACTGGCTCTGAGAAATGACCACATTTCTCCTTGCCTAGACCAGGACTTTGCCAGCACCTGGGAACACTATGAGCAGGAATCCATTCCCCAGCTTCATTAAGTTAATTGCATCATTTCAAGAAAGAAGAGAAGGGGGCTTCCTAAAGGTCACTTTGCTAAACATGAGCTAGTGACATTTCAAGACCATGTATGTGTCATCCACCAGGAATATCACTACTGGGAGCTCAGAAACGTACATGAAGGTTATGTTAATGTTATGGTAACATAAGATCTAATCATCATAATTACTGATAGGTAACTAATAATAATAATATAGTCATTTCCTCATGTGTATAAAGGTAGCCCTTTCTTTTTAAGCCAAACAGGTTGTAGTAAGTGCTGAAAAGGCATCAGACTCAGATGAACAGTACTCAGGCATATTCAGTCTAAAAGCCACTAAAATGTGTCATAACAAAATCAAAAAGAAACACTTCAAAACAAAAAGTTGTTAGTTAGAACACAGAGGGTATTAATCAACATACACAGGCAAGCAAAGGCAACCACCAAACTACAACTGAAATGCAAAGAGTGGATTTATTTCATTCACTCACTAACAATGCTGGGTGGCAGAGACACACTGGGACACAGGCTCTCTTAGGCTCAGCTCAGCAGACAGAGACACACAGGGACATGGGCTCTGTTAAGCTCAGCTCAGCCCAGTAGAGACACACAGGGACATGGGCTCTGTTAGGCTCAGCTCAGCCCAGCAGAGACTCACAAGGACATGGGCTCTGTTAGGCTCAGCTCAACCCAGCAGAGACTCACAGGGACATGGGCTCTGTCAGGCTCAGCTCAGCCCAGGAGAGACACACAGGGACACAGGCTCTGCTAGGCTCAGCTCNTTAGGCTCAGCTCAGCAGACAGAGGCACACAGGGACATGGGCTCTGTTAGGCTCAGCTCAGCAGACAGAGACACACAGGGACATGGGCTCTGTTAGGCACAGCTTATCCCAGGAAACAGCAGGAGAGGCCCAATATACCAAAGGTCTTCATGCAGGTGTAGTTTACCACAAGGCTGAGCTTTTATGATCTCTGAGCTTTTGNCAGCAGAGACTCACAGGGACATGGGCTCTGTCAGGCTCAGCTCAGCCCAGGAGAGACACACAGGGACACAGGCTCNGCAAATCTATGATCCTCTTCACCATTCTTTCACTTTTAACCCTTTTCTTCCAACACAGGGTAAATATAAAAGGCAAAGTTAATTATTCCTTGTCATTGAAACAACTATCTTTCCAAATCAAAACAGAAAATTTATAACTTTAGGGATACATCTTTTGCACCCATCTTGGATCTACAGGCTACAAAACACATGTATAAAGCTTTAAAAATGGAATTACTAACATGATAAACTGAAGATGGAGTCCACATCATAGATATAGTAACATATTAAATATGGCAGAAACTAAATGATGGTTTGAAGGCAAAGTTTTCAAGATTTAATGGCATACTACACCACCAATGAAAAAAATTCAAAAGAACAATAATTGCTTAATTAAAATGACCTACAACCTTAGTAAGTTCTTACAATAAATCAATTAGCCCTACTTCAGATAAAAACTTAAACTATCTTTCTTGAAAAACAGCTAAAGATGACCAAAATATTAAAGAGCAAAATACTGTGATGCCCATAAAGCAAAACTGTGCCTTCCAAGAAAAGTGACTTCTCAGGACATCTTTAAGAAAGTGTTTCTGTGAATGTTACTATAAAAATTTAAAAGATTAATTAGCAGTTCTAAATAATAATATTATGCAAATAATTATAAGAGAATATAAATTTAAGAGGGAAAGAGAGCAAGGAGAAGGACAAGGTGATTGGTGAGGGATGGAATGTCCTAGTAAGAAAGAAAAGACAAGGAAGGAGAGCCCTGAATACTCTCATAGTAGCAGGGCTCTGCAAAAGAGGAGGTCCATAAAAGCCAGCAGAACACCAGGACCTACTTCCCTGAGGTGACTAAGTGTGGAACTTGGCTTAGCCTTGCTGTATGTATGGATTCCAATGTGGTCTGAGCCCTCCAAGATAATCTGTTCCAATTTAAAAAATTTAATTTAAAGATTTAAGCACCTCACACCTTCCCTTAGTCTGTTCCCAAAGAAATGCATTCCAATGCAACTACATCAAGACATAGACCCTCTTCTTTGTCTAGAGCCCTCAGGTAAGTGAAGCACTTTCAAAAAGAGCTCTTTTCCAGGAACAAAAATGAACTTATTTGAACAAATGGATAGAGAAATACAGTTCTTCTGATGAAGGATGTGTCTATACAGCTACATGGCAGGGATGACCATGTTATTTTTGTGTGCACAAGTTAAATCTTATTTAGACCTTCTTCCCAATCAAGTCATCTATACTTTTGTTTTCTTTTAATTTAAAACTCATACTCAAAAATTTGCCTGCCTTAGCTGGCTGGTATTTCAGGTACAGTTGTATTATGAATGTCTTAATCAGATCCTGCCAATGACTGAATCAAACCCTTTAAAAACAAAAAACCAAAAATCTAAGGAAAAAAATCATTTTTTAAATTAATTTCTTGCTGTAGATAGCATACCATTTAAAAAAATTAAATTAATAAAAATTATAGTATAAAGGAGCCCCACTTGGGAAGTATTCAAGAATACTGATCAACAGCACTGCCTAGTAAGAGCATTTCATGTCTCCAAAATTTTTATGCATTTGCTTTGCAAGACATTCCTGCACAACATTCAGCCAGTAGACCTTGATAATTTAGTGAAGCAGATACACCTTGTCCACTGCAGGAAAACAACCAGCTATTACTGAAACAGCAACAACAGAAAATTCTTGCAGTTAATTCACTGATGCTACACATTAAATGATAATGAGAATGATAAACAATTACTGGAAGGATACAATGGTTTCCTAAATTAAAGTTTGAGACTCAGCAGTGACAATTTTTAGAACACATCATCACTAACATATTTAGTGTTCTGTAAGAAACAAAACAAAGTACTTCTCCTGTTAGCAAAGCCTATCAACTGAAAAAGATGGACTGTGCAGAGATGAATTCCATTTACACAAATGCAAAAGTGGTAAAAAATACTTTGTATTTGTTATAGAGTAACAAAGGAAAGAAGTACAAAGGTTCTACAATTATGATCATTATTTCAGTTAAATTTTATCCTGGTAAATATTAGAATTGAAGAGCCACCTACAAATGCTTGAGAAATGCATATTGACAGTACCTCTAAAACATTTTCAAAACCTAATGATAGATAAAGAACTTCCTATATTGAGAACTATACTAATGTTGCCCAAACAGCTGAAGCAACATTACCCAACTGTAACCAATTCCAGACCCCTTTGGGCATCACACAGACCACGCTCGCTTTTCTCTCCGTTCCTACCTTCCCTTTCCTCCCCCCATTTTTCTTAAAATACAAGCTATTTTATAGGGTGACTGTAATATGATACTATGATCATTGCTGATTGCAGTTAGAAACAGACCCTTCTAATCCAGCTGCTCTCCACTTCAACAAATGCCATTTAAAAGCTACTTCATAAAAACATTATTGCTTCATACTTAAAAGACATTAAGTCAAGATTTTGGAAATTCCATTCACTTGATTATATCAGCAAGTGTACTATATGCTAGATTTATCATTAAAGCAAAATCCATGAGAACTGTTTTCCAGACTTCAGCTAATGCTCTTATGACACATTTGGCCAATGAAAGGGATGAAAACCAGTAGTGCTTTGAAGCAATAGCCAGTAAATGCCGCTGTGGTTTACCAAGAGTGGGATGCACAATGTATTAGACCACAGTTAATGAAATTAAACCATTTCTTATGTTTTTTAAATGTGTCCTGTATTACTTGCTTGGAAACTACACAACTGCTCCATCTTTGAGATTTTACTCTTTTTTTAGTAGTAAATTGTATCTCTTACATCTACTGTTAATTGAATCAGTAAGCGACAACCACTCTTTTGTATTTTATAATACTATTTAAGGCAAAATAATTTGATAAATAAACTACATATTCTTTTCTTTTCCGCACTAAAATGAAGTTCTAACTTCTAGCTCCTTACAAAGATCCAGGGAAAAGATCTCTGTGAGGAAAAGAGGATTAAGTATTTGCATAGTACCTACTTGTATC
The DNA here is from genome assembly GCA_013397245.1 of Thryothorus ludovicianus. Taxonomy (NCBI): domain Eukaryota; kingdom Metazoa; phylum Chordata; class Aves; order Passeriformes; family Certhiidae; genus Thryothorus; species Thryothorus ludovicianus. The sequence goes on from VZTB01015721.1 coordinate 318,111, forward strand.
AGATGTGCATTGATAAGTAGTTTCCTTACATAATAAGCTCATACATAAAATGTGGATTTCATTTAATGCTTTCTTAAAAGAGAGAAAAAAAAATTGATTAAATAATTTCTAAAGCTTTAACTCCAGCCAAGTATAATTTTTTCAACAAACAAATGTACAGGTTTATTTACCAAAATAAAACACTGTTTTTCCTCTATTATCCTGAAGTCTCGAAAAACCAAACAAATAATTAATCTTAAAAACCCATTTACTTCTCTAGCATTGCTAACTATTTACATATCAATTCTAAATCTTTGGTTAAAGCCCAGCTAAATTAAATCCTTAAAGACAACTACATTTCTCCATTATATAGCAACACATTCCCTTATTTGCATCAATAAAACTGTGAAAACTAGTATTTTTCCCTTGGACTTTTAGACAGAGAGCTCACAGGATAAAATTAATTTCTTTCTAGCAGTCCAACCAGCTGTTGTCTTAAGCCAGGAACTCAATTTTCCTAAGCCCTGTCCAAATGCAGCTCTTCACACACTGCATTTTAGCAAGTTAATTTATGACTAGGCAATGTTAACTAATAAACTTTTCCAATTAGCATAATTAGTTAACAGTAAACTGAGGAATGCTCAATAGTCCAGGTTGTTTTTACACTGCCCCACCATAAGGAGCCACTACTTCCAGAGGGATTATCATGCCACAATTTTTCTAGTTATAGTCATTAGCAGAATGAGAAGATCTATATATGAGAGATTAGTAATGAAATAGCATCAAAATCAATCTTTAAGAGAAAAAACAAATGGCAACAGCCCTTCTACTAGTTCAAATCAGAAGAGTTGCTGTCTTCTGTTTGCTACTTAGAAACATTTTACTACATATTTGGAAATACACTATTATAAAAATTAGAACTCTGATACTGGGAGGTGGTGTGGAATGAGGAAATAAAGATATGGGGCCTTCCATGAATGGAACTTTTTTTCAGACAAATCAGTCTTCCCACATAAAACCATGAAAGAGTCAACAATGAAGCTCTTAATTCAACTTCCAATACTAAGATTATAATTTCTGTATCTATTAAAAAAAGAAGTATCCTAAAGACAAACCAAATAGAATTATTGTGCTTAAGAAAGAACTTGCCCTTATTAGCAGAAGTGCTGAATAACATTGGCCTTTAACACAAGTTACACTGCACACCCAAGTGGCAGTGAAGTTCAGATCACATACCCTCATTTCCATAATCATTTACACATGCCTAGCATGCATTAAATACAATACCATCTTAAAAATGAAAAGCAGACATTCCTTTGGAAATTAATTCAATATTTAGCACATCACAGACAGAAAATGTCTCCTCTTTTTACAATGCAGAAAAACTGGAACATAATAAACACAACAAGGATGTTTCACTTGCCTTAATGTTGTCCTATAGGCACAAGCACACCCTACTACAATCATGGAAAGATTACATCCATGTCTAGAACACTGTATTCTAACATGGAATCTTCTTCACCACGCATTTTCGCAGACTTCACATAAACTATTCCTGCTCAACAGTCTCCAGCCACTTCCCAGAAAGAAACACACACCACATAATATTTCCCCTTACAAGATTCTTTTCTCATAATCAAAATGTACACCTACATTTAATGGATATACATATCTTCAATTCTTATATGCTAGCATTGCAGAAGTTAGAGCTAGGGGGTCCATGCAAGAGCACTAAGTGACCTTTGGAGAGGATAAAATCCTTCCTTACTCTGTATCTGGGTTATCCACATTCAAGTTAATTCTGCTCTGAGTGTGATGCTTATGGAACAAAACTAAAATTACTGAATCTGTAACAGTGGTATTCTTGTTCATTTGTAATTATTAATTCCAGAGGCAAGCCTGTGGTTCTTCTCAGGATGGCAAACTGAGCTCAACTAATAAACCCTTCACTGTGAAGAACTCAATTATTTCTTGTGGATAAACAGGATCTCTTACAAGAAGTCACCAAAGAATTAAAGGTAAGTCAAACTAAGTGACATTCCACCCAACAATCAAACAAGTCACATTAAATTAAGCTTTAACTTACATCTTCTTTCAGGATTTTCCATTATGCTACTACAGCACAGAAGAACAGACATTACCTTTGCAGTGCTAAGAAGCTCCTACCCTGCAAATGAATAACGAACCACAGTAATGAAACTTCAAATGACATGCATATAAGCAAGGGAGAAAGGGGAAAATCCTCTTTAAGTTCAGTTATTTCACAGAATAAATAAAAAAATTTAATGAGTAGCTTCTCCATTTACATCACATTCCATTAGTTACCACTTGGAGTGAATAAATAACATTTTGTAGTAAAGACTAGTCCCACGACTTCAGACAATGTCAATAAATACAGGAAATAAATTTTTTCAACACATCAACCAGAATAGATAATTAATAATCAGACATATGGTTCAAATTAATTCCTAGAGGAAACAGTAACTAATAAACTTCTCAAAGAGTGCACAGAAGCAATGTGTAGATCAGCTAGATGAAACGGCAACTAATGTTGAACACTAACTTTGAATAGGCTTCATTCTGTCACAGGAAACTACACAACTGCCATTACATTCACAGGTGGAAAGATTTGAACCATCTTGCCAATTCAAAATAACGCATTACAACAGGAGAAAATATACAAAGGACATAAAATATTTACAACAGGACAAGGAAAGAGAAGTTAACATGATTTGGGAAAGACAATTTACCCCAGACAGTGATTTAAGTACAAAGAAATTTAAATGTTTCTAACAAAGTAAAGCTACTCTAGTAGTACACATATTACCCTAACATTTCTTTAAAAGGCATTTGAATCTTATTATGTCCATACTGATATGGATACACATAAATGCAATGCATTAAAAAAAAAGATAAGACATGGATTTAAAAAATAAATTCCTTATACAATAAATTATTTCTTCTGCTAAGCACATAATCAGTGTAGGGTAAGGCCAAAGAAAAGTTAAGACTAATCTTGCTGATGATCACGTTTTATTTTTCCAGAAGATAGTTGCTAATGTTAAAAATGGAGGCCGTTGGCAGTTTTAGAAATGTACTAATTTAGAATAATTCCAGCTTTTGTTTGTTTTTTTTAATGAACACCACAGTCTTGCAACTCATTAAGCTGTTTTCCAGCTGCACATAAGCTAACATTTCTATTACAATTCCTAAAGATTTTCAAAAGTCTACAACATTTCTGCTGCAATGCATAAACTGAGAAATAAGAAAGCAAACAAAAAAAAGTAATGATAAGGATCTTAGAACACCACCTAAACAAGCTCAACAGCATTGCTGATCAGTTACTTTGCTCACAAATATATTACATATTCAAGAGAAATAGGAACAAAGAAATTGTAATTGTACCCAGTGATGACAAAACACGTAGATCATTTCCATATTCAAGCAACTGAAATGTCAATCTTTCTTAGGAAATAAAAATCCCAGAGCAAATGAAAGTGGAAATGGAACCAAAGGAAAAAGATGTTTGGCTCTACATGCCAGGAATTGCCTACAGCAGCATGTTACAGAGAGGTCCCTGGAGTCTGGCTGAGCTTCAGCAGTAGCAGCTTTACACTGTAAGGACTGGCTCATCAGTGGCATAGCTGGGCAATCAAGAAATGAGGTCATGTATTTACTTACTTTAGTAAGAAACTCTACAAAATACAACTATACAGCCAGATGTACAGAAGATTCTTGTACACTGAAATCAGTTAATCAGGAGGAAATAAATGCCTGAGAGCCTTGAAGGAGATGCATCTTGCCTATCTGCACAAACACTGAGGAAACCAAACTAAACCCACCACCATCCCCTCAAAAGTAAATACAAAAAATTCATATTTGTTCCAGTGGTACCATACAAAAAAGACTGTTCTTGTTAACCAAAAATCATCTTGTTAGTCAAACTGCCACACACAGCAAGTCTTAGTAAAAATATTATACTGGGGATAATACTAATGATTAGAATAGTTTTTGATATGAATAGCAGTTTTCTTTGCATACTGCTGCAGCTGTACAGAGGCTTGCCTCACAACTCCTCATAACCACAGGATCCCTTTGCAAACACAATCTCCATATGTACCTTCCTACAACCAAACTTTTTTTCTCCACTCCCATTTCCAATTTCTCTTCTTACATCTCCAATGCAGATGACAACCTTCCAGTGTTGATATTTTCCCCTCTCTTTAAGAAAAAAAAAAATGATGAAATTTTTACAACAGTATATGTGCAGAAATTTCACCATACAAGATTGGCCTAAGTAGTGACATCTTCTGAAACGGCCACCAAATACTAGCAACATAGAAATCTGTATTATATAAAGCTCCTCTCTCAAAATCAAGATACTAAATCCCACCTACACACTGACT
>VZTB01015740.1:0-15044 GCA_013397245.1 Thryothorus ludovicianus
ACACACCCCTGATTATATTTTAACTGCAACCCACGACAATGACTTAACCACCAGCTGTAATGAGCCATCCTCTATGCTTAAGTTTCTTAGTCATAGCTTCAAAAAACCCAAACCATTTAGTTCGTTCCATGACTTCCAAGAATATTCTCCCCCTTCTACAAAGTACATACAAACCAATTAGCAATCATGTTCTGGTCCCTTTAGGACAGAAATCCTTTGTCTTGACACAGTTACAACAGACTTGAATGGCTCTTTTTACTCAGTCATTGGACTCAAATAACACTTAAACTTGGCACATTGGGGAGCAAATCACTAGAGGTAATGCTTTAGTTTTTTTCCATCCGCCACAATGAAAGAAGTCAACAACATACTGACAAGAGAGGGAATGCATTAACCTTTCATCCCCACCAGCGATGCTTCCTCCGGCAGAATCTTTGGAATGAAGCCACTGTTTTGTCCCTATCACCAATACAATCTTACTTAAAAAGAAAATAAAAATCCCACTCACTGGATGAACTCTCTTAACGGGAATCTCTGTCCATCTGGATGGAGCTGCCTCCCAGTACAAGCAGCTTCGGTTTTACAGAGGCTGCCAGGTATTGCAAAGATAAAATTCCTGTTTGGACTTATTTGGATCACACGTCCCAGGACAGCAGAGAAATGAAAAAGAAGTAGCAGAAGTAAATACTCCAATGGTGAAGTATCAGCTGCCTCATCATTACAGCATAAACATGCACTTGTTTTATTACTGTTTATTGATAAACAAAAAAATAATTGCTCTTCTAATTATTTTTCTTCTGAGAAAATAAAAAAAGTTTTTCCATTACTCAAGGCAAGAATATATGACTCTAAGTCATCTTCTATTGTAAAATACTGTTAGTTTTCCATATCCATCTCCCTTATTTGTCTTAAGCTGTGTCATGAATATTGATTGAAAAACTTTATAATAGTTATAAAGCTAAAGAAGAAACCAAGCAGGAAATACATACCCAAAAGGGTGTTTTGATAAGCAGTGGAGATCTGCTGAAGAGTAAGTGAGGGTGAGTAACAGAAGTGTGTTAATCTGATGCAAGTATTTTGGCAAAGAAAAAGATTCACTTCCTAGGAGATGTACAGGAAAGGAGAAAAGTACAAAAAGCATAAGAAGAAATTCCAGACCTCAAATAAATTAATCTCACTTGCATTTCCAGGTTCATTTCTGACTCCCCAGAAGCCTTCTTCTTTTTATATCCTTATTTTCATTAATTTTATCTTCCCTCTTACTGTCTGACACCTATGTTGCCCTTCACACTTTCATGCCTGATGAATCTCTCTCTAATTCTGTGGATTAGCTGGTCAAAAGGAATGAGAGATTCAGGACATTTTTCTTTTCTATGGAATATGATTAGTTTTTTTAAAAAGTCTTATTTGAAGACATAATTTATTGTTTTCAAGTAAACAAGGGGTAGCTGCCTCTCAGGTATTTCAGGGAGAGATATCTGAGTATTACAGAAACAAGAAAAACACTATCAGCCACCATTACACCTAGACATGAGGAAGGACATGTGGGTTTGCTCTACAGGTTCATACTGAGGAAGAAAGTCGCTCTGTTTACATGGACTCCTCATCTGGTTTTTCCAGGCAAAGAAATGCTTGACTCATGAATGCCTAAAATATTTCTCTCCTTTTTCCTACAAGCCAGATTAGATCAAATATACACAGCTGTCATGAATAGATGAGTGTCCTTTTACCTTCCCTAAAACTGAACAGAGACATTTTTAGGTGTCTGCATCCAACAACACCTAATTTAGTAGTGGTACCTCCTTCATTGAATTACTGGTATAAGGTGCAAGATGTTTTAAAAAAAACAAACTTTTTAAGGGTGTCAAGTGTTCTTTACACTAAAAAGCGATAGAAAAAAATTGTAATTGAACTTTTTTTTTTAAACATACATGCCACTCAAATCTGATCAGCTTGATATTTGGTCATATATAATTTAGCACCTACAGGTACCCATACATGTCCAAATATTGTGACAGATACTGTCTATATTTTATTACATATATTATCACGTCCTAATTAAGCTACCTTTAATATTCCAAATTTTCAAGACTGCTGTTAAAAATTAAGAAAGTTCCCAATAGCATTTAGAAGACACAAATAGATCAGCTAGGGTGTTATCTAACATTTCCCAGAGCTTGAATTTCCTCTTTCTATATTATATATCTCTCAGATACACAATGCTGGGAAACTGGTAACAACAGATGATGAGGAGGCTGAGGTACTCAACAACTTTTTTGGCTCAGTCTTCAATGGCAGCCTCTCTTCCCACATCTCTGGAGCTACCTGGGGCTACACAGGGAACATGGAATCATGTGTACAGCCTGGGGATCCACTCCAGGGACTCCTAAAGGCAAACACTCTTGTCACAGGAAACCCATCGAGGGATAGAGTTCCCAGTTTGCCTAAAACTTGTGATTGAATGTGGGAAAACATATATTTAGAAAAGGCCTCAACAATTGTAGCCTACTATTATAGCCAGTAAAACACTTATTTTTATTCAAAACTATGTGAAACAAGCAATCCATATTTTCCAGCTTAGGACACAGGACAGGAGCAGCACTTATGTTGAACACAGGGTCCATTTTCAAATTCAGCTTTCATTTTTTTTGTTTATTTTCAGAAATTTAGGGTTGCAACCTGGTTATTTGCAAGTGCTGCTAGCAAACTGTGGTACCAATGGGGGGAATAAACCTTAAAAGATTGGAGAAGCTTTCCTGTTCAAAATAATTTCAGAACAGATGCTTTGAAAGATGTTCTGGTTTGAAAAGAAAAACCAGTAAGACACTACAAGTCAGAAATAAAATTTATCAGAAAAAGGGAAAATAAAACAAAAAGGAAATTAAATACATGCAATAAGGAAAAAGAAAATCACTGACGGAGTCAGAATACAACCTGACACCCTGTTGGTCAGGGTGTTGGCAGCAATCTACTTACAATGGTGACTGCAGTCTGCCTGGAGAATCAGTTGTGGCCCTGTTGAAATAGTGGTCCTGGAGAAAAGGTACAACCCTCCGCTGAAGGTCTCGTGGTGATGGATGGGCCNGTAATAGAAAAACACACCCCTGATTATATTTTATACTGCAACTCATGACAAAAAAGAAAAGAAAATTTCAAACTCTGATAAGTGTAAAAATTAAATCTGCTGAATATTAGGGGTTTTTTTCATTATATGAGTTTCCATTTGCAGGTTTTATTTCCATAATCTTCACAAGGTCTATGAAAGAAGACAGAGTTATGTAAAACCTCCAACTCTTTTGTTGTCGACTGGAGGTATGGCATTTTTAACTTTAAAGATCAGGAGGAAAGGATTGTGTCCTTATGCTAAAGAAGCTAATGAGGCCCATGGGAACACAGCTCTGCTGACTCTCACTGCTGTTTACATTGGAGTCACTCTTAATTTCCTGATCTTAGCAAGACTTGAAAAGAAAAACACCGCTTCACTCAGATAATATGCACATTAATACATATTGTAATTTGACACAGGGCGTAGCAAAACCACACACATTCATACACATTTATAAAGATACAGCATCTGATAAATAACTTTGTTTCAGAGAATGCCAAACAGATAAGTGAAACAGAGGCTTTTGCTGTATCTCCATAAATATCTTTATGTGTTTTTGTTGTTAACACTGCTTACATAAAACTGACATTAATGAAAGTAGTTTGGTGAGGGTTTGACTTTTCCTCTTTCGAGAGGCAATTGAGGAAGATTTCTGATTGTGAAATACTGGCAGTATGGTAGATATGGATAAACTTTTGACTGTAATAATAGGAGACTGAAGCCCATTGTCCAGAAGGAAGTGAAAATAACCAACAGAAAGGATGAAATTCTGTAAATAATGATTGATCAGAACAATCCTGTTTGGGCAGAAGAAGCTGGAGGAAGGGGGAATATGGTGGAATTTGGACCAGAAAAATGACAAAATGTGATCTATAACAAGTTCAAGGGGAACTCATGACTGCACAGGGAAGAAGGGATAAGTGCAGCAAGGACTGCTTTTAAAAATGCTTTATAAAGAGCACCTCTTCTAGGAAAGTACAACAGAGGAATGAAACACTTGCTGTAGCCAAGGACAACCTTGTGTTATTTTTGCATCTCACAGCACACACACATGATCTCTGAACCTGCTTTACCTGGGATTTCATGACTAATGTGAAGATCTATTTGTCTTGTCTCATCACCTGAAGGAAGACACAGAATAGATAGGTGTGGAACAACAACAGCCAGACAATAAAGACTGGATGTCTTTGGCTTTAAGCGACATATGGGACCAAAAATAAAGCCAGCACACACATCCTAAAAGCACGAGTGGGCATATCCTGGGCTCAAAACCCAAAGGCTGATCTGCGTATCTGAATCTAGGTACACATCAAGCTTGCAGAAGTTTAGAATAACATAAGACGTTGCTGAAATACTTCAAAGGGCTCTGCAGTGCTTGAGAAGAATAGCAATGGCATGGCACAGCTGTGGACACAGGGGCTTTTCCAGATGCTAATATGAGACTTGCTCTTTAAAAACCTAAATCAGAAGGCAGACAATATTTGGCAGATATGCTTTTAGAATAAGAAATGCTAATCACAGGTTCAAAAACTTTAGATGGAAGTAAAAATTAGAGAAGTATTTAGTGATGTGTACCGTTTCCAAAATGGCCTATTAAGATATTAACATGAAAATACTATATATATATACATACACATACACGTATATATATATTATATATATATATAAACATATATAAACATACATATACATTTATATATAATGAATGCAGCACTGTGAGTCTACTCTGATGCAATTTAATATCACATTGTGGTTTATAGTAGGAGACAAACAGTCAGAGAAATGGTTAGGCAAAACAAATCAATGCCTTTTATGAGGCCTGGGAATTTAATAAGCCACAGAACAAATATTGACAAGCTGCAGACAGGTGTAACAGGTTTATAAAGACATAAAATGAATATTCTAAAGTTCAAGAAACCTTGAAGCTTACTAATGAGTTGTATAAGATAAGTTCTTGGAGTGTTCTTCTCCTACTAGGTAAGGTCTATCAGGCTCAGACCATGCAGAACTGAGATGATTTTTAACGCTCTGCTGAAGTCACACTGCCATCTAGATGTAAGTCCTTATCTAGCTTGTTGCTGCTGATCACTTCTAATTGAGGAGATTCTGCCAATCTGATTAGAACATAATAAAAGCAAAGCATCCATGTGCATATATCAGCAATTGGAAGTCTGGGTTCAGCCCCTGGAAGGGCAGGAGAAGGACAGGTACCATAGTGCTGCGGATGTCAGAGGAAAGCACTAAGGCAATCACAGTGTTGGACTATATCCCATTTCCTACTATCTATAAGGCTTTCCTCACACTACAACTATTAGTCACCACCATGTAACTACCATTAACAGTTGTAGACCCATACTTTGGCATATATGCATAGAGACTGTGAGTTGCTTAGAGTATCAGCATGAGCAAGTACTTCTGATCCTGTGGTCTAGCAAGGGAGCTGAGGGCAAGCAATCTACAGCTCACCTTGTGAAAAAACAAGTTCAGATAAAGAACCTCCAATATAACTACATGAAAATGAAACCACACAATTTTAAAGATTTGTGTCCTGTTTGACTCATGAGGTCTGTACAGAGTAGAGATTATATATATCCACTTGTGAACTGCAACACCTGCCAATGAGACTTTCCGTATTTACATAAGCTGTAGCATTTCACTGTCAAACTGTGAGGTTTGTGAATCCTGAGAAAGTGAAGATTGGATTCAAGCCTGAGTTTAAGATTTCTTAAAGTGTCTCTAGCACCAGAGTTTTAACATGCTCTTCCAGAAGTAAGCTGTTTTCATTCCAGACACATGCACACTCCCTAAATAGGCACAAATCTAGATCTAGATGGGAAAAGGAAAAGGTTACATTAATATTTAGCCCTTACGCTTAATCTAAAGGGCATGTAAGATGACAAAACACCAAGAACTTCTATTATGAAGCCCTAACACTGAATCTTTCAATGCACATTTGCATTTTCTCACTTGTAATATGAAAATTGTGTCTAAACTTTTTCAAGTCTACAGAAGCAGCTCCAATTTCCATTGCTTAGCAGAGGAAACGGTGCTGGCCCATCCACAGAGCCCCACGCTGCTTGCATGCAGGAGACAGACTGGAAATGTGGCACCCTTTTAAAAGAATACTTCTGTTCCATGTGCACAAGCAAGCAATATATCTGGCCATTCTATTATGTTTATTTATTGTGGCTCATTCACACAGGACTGGATTAGTACATCTATGAAAAAGTCCTCGAGAGTTCAAAAAAACAGCAGATCAATCTCCAAGTGTATGATTTGCATTGGCCTAAGACAGAAAGAATATTGATGAGAAAATCCCAGGCTTAGCTTGAACAGGTAGCAGTTAGGAAAATCACAACAGTGCAGAAACTAATCTAAAAGCATAATTGGATAAGTAGACTCTCCCCAGAAAAACAGGTCATTCTCGTAGAAAGCAAGGTCATTCTCAAAGTCTATTAAAAGTATGTCCCTTTGGATGCACAACAGAGCTCAAAGTTGGAAAAAAGGTAGGAAACACAAGAGCAGAGTTTCAGAGGTCAATGGGAAAAAAACACAGAAAAAAGGGAATGATGGTCTTTTACAGAGCCTGGTTCTCCAGTACCTCACAGCACTGTTGCAAAGATTACTGCAAAAATATTAGAACCACCATGAGTGAATTATTCAGGGTTTGTAGCATCATTGCAAATAAGGGTGGAGCTGCTAGGTGAGGCAAAATAAACACACAGGACAGCAGGAAATCAAAGAAGTCTATTACTGGCTGCAGCATTGTGTAGTTCTGCAAGTAAAAAATGCCCTGCCCCTCTGAAAATGCCAGTCAGTGCTGCTACAAATTTATTTTGGCATTCACTAGAAAGAACACACAAAAGGACAACCCCATACAAACAACGTGTGAAGTTTGTCCCTCTGCTGTGCCTCTCTCCTCCTTCAGGCACTGGATTTATTTCCCAGCCACTGCTGGACCAGTCTTGCAGGCAGATTTCCTGCCAATGTGTTCACACTCAATGTGGGAACATTGGATGCAGACAATGAGTGTTTAATAAAAGCTTATAAGGGTCAAGGTTTTCTTCTTTTGTTTTTTTTTTTTCTTTTTTAACTTGAGCTTGTTTCTTTGCCAATGCAATAACTGATTGCAGTTAAAGCAAAATTCAAATAAAAGCCCTTTCAAAATTCAAGTAAAAGCCCTCAAAACCAATTAACAAGGCATCAGAGCAACAACAACAAAAAAATAATCCCTCATGTTTCTCAAGACAGAAAAATGGTTAGCCCAAAGGTTGCTAAAGTACTCAGGGCAAGGCAGAGCAGAGCAGGCGCAGCTCAGAGCAGAGGCAGCTCAGAACTGATGTGAAACAAGTGCTTTGTCTACTCGTAAGCAATAACCTGCCCCCAGCCAGCTCACTGCTGTTATCTCCCACCTGCTGTGACTACTGGCAGGGACCACCTAGAGGACAGCCTTCTTGTCAGCTATCTGTTTTCCTGAGTGGGAAAATAGGCTGGCTGGAGGTTAGAGAGAGAACTAAGGTTAGTACAAGGAAGGCATCATTGTCTCTCAGCATTCACCAAGACAAGAGCTTGCACAGTATCCCAAGCAGTACACTACGCTGTGTGTTGTGAAGCTGGTGTCACTGCAAACTAGAGGGACAAAAGTAGATTTCATACTTCATAAGGATTTCTTTTCCCAGCTCTCTCAGCTTCTTCAGTGAAACTTTAGGGATTTTTCTCCTTATTTGCAGCTCGTGGTAGTTTCTTCCCTCAGTATTTAATTGCCTCCAGCAACGTCATTTAATCCTCTACCTTCCTTCCCACACATAGAAATATGAAACTATGCTGAACACAGCAAATATGCATATTTTTCATAGATTTTAAGATTAACAAGTTTCCCATAAGAGCAAAGAATCATCTGTAGAAATCTTACAACACTTTTTCTTGAGGTTATTTGAATGCTTTCAGATATTTTAGGAACATATCTTCAGAGAATGCACATCTCTCAAGTTTTTCCTGTCACCACATCTTGTTTCAACAGTTTATATTTTTCATGCAAGTAATTTCAGTGACCACTGTTAAATTAATTTAGGACTGCAATTCCTCTTGGCAAACATCCACATCACTAAAGTCACTGCTGTGACTAGTATTGACACTGCACATAAGACAAAGAGTAATGAATTACAGAAATTAAAACATGGTATGTCCAGAAAACTGATAAAAAACCCCAACAATGGTAGGGCAGTGTAAAGAAGTCTGTATTTTTTCTATCAAGATACATCTCTTCTTTGGATAAATAAAAGGACAAATTCTCTAAGTCCAGCAGCCCCAAGGAAAGATTTCAACTGGCAAAAACATAACACAAGTGTGGAAAAATGGTGTATGAAATGGTATGTGTGTGGCAGGAGTTTGTTTTTCCTTCCATCAGTTAATTTGGTAAAAACATTCTTTACCTTAATATCAAGTTAACTCCACTCAAGCTGGCAAGTTCCTACTAGCAAGAGATACAAACCTCTGGAGCCCCAGCAAAGACATGCTTCTGTCTGTGGCACCATGGTTATTTTCTCAACAGCCTATCTGCAGAATGAGATATTTTCTTAATTTCCACCTCCCTTTTGTTTTCTATCAGTTCCTGTGGTAAGGTAGAAATCCTGTGACTTGTGACCAGCTGCTGAGGGTGGATTTGCAGATAATGATCCACTAAACCTGTCACGCTGCCGAAGTCCAGGTTCATGCATTCTGTAAAGGTTAAGCTTACATACTCTTACCAAAGAGTCAAATATTAGGTAAGGGTAGAGCGGGGCAGAAGAAAAGCTGAAACCAGAAAATATTTTTGTCGAGAACCAGATTTGAAGTCAGTAATTTTTTTTTCCTTTGATCATTTTCTCTTCTCAAAGACTGTGTGGAAATCCCTTCCTGGCATTCATTATGCACCCCACATCACTGAAACTACCTGCTGCTGGCTCTCCTCCAGCAAGATTGTCTCATCTTCCACCCTTCCAGATGTTTTTTGGTGCTGTGATAATCACAACTTTCATTACGATTTCGTCATTTTGTATTTTCAGCAAAACATTTTGTATTTCCAGCAAAACATTTCATATTTCCAGCAAAACAATACTCATCGTAGAAAACTTAATAGATATCCAAGATCTACCTTAATATTTATTTATCTCCAGTTAAAAGAGTATCTCAGATGCTGCCTGTGCACCATTCCCAGCTGATCCATCCCTTCAGCTCTCCAAGGTGAAGGGCAATGTGATACCTGTCACATTTTTGGACAACTAGTATCACACTATGAATATAAAAAAGATTTTCTGCTGCAAGATCCACAAAAGACAACGCATGCACATTTTATAGAATATATTGTCTTTGCCCATGACATTTTTCCATATCCAAAACACCAAATAACAGATGGTAATGATATAACCCTGCACAAAATTAAGAAATCAGTTCATGTGGTAAAAACACTGGTTCACAATAGGATCCTGGATAATAAGACCATGAAGAGAGAGTGAGCTTGGGTCACTTCCCAGATTACATCACACTCAGTGCATGATTACACCTGACATTCCATCTAATCTCTTTAATTCCTCTACTATAGTGGGCTGTCCCTGTGTCTCAGGATCAATTTTTCTTCTTATTTTCTCCCCTTACTGTTTAATCCATAATCTGTCTTACTCTTGTCACTACAATGGTTAAAACTCCCACTGCTATTGTAGCAGGAATGCAGATTCCTTTGTCCTACTGCAGTTATAGTTTAGAGATTAGGATGTCCTACCAATGTTCTCATCTACTTTCAAGGCAGTACAGTGTTTTTTATCCCAGAGCATGATGTAGAGCTGTATGACATTACTTGACATCGAGATGTTACCTTTTAAAGTCAGAAGGCTACATAAATAATGCATTATGAAGTCTGCCATACATTACAGTTACTGCTGTCTGGGGAAAATTAACAAAAAAAAAAAAAATCAAAACCAATAAAATGTTATCTGCGGAATATCTAGCTGGAAAACACTGCCATGACTTTCCTATCTTAAGACAGAAATTTCCTAAGAATTACTAGGTCTCAATTAAAAATCTATTAAGCTTTCTTAGAGTAAAAAAACTTTTAAATTTAACAAAATTTTCAGTTTTCATTATCCAGAGGAGCCCACAAGTTAGAAGAAGTGTCTATCTAATTATCCTTAAATGTGACACTCCAGTTCTTTATCCTCTCTTGCACAAATGGATGTGAAACAGGCTGAAAGCCCAGGTGTCATGGGTTGCAATGTAAAATATTATCAGGGGTGTGTTTTTCTATTACCATCCATTAGAACTGGGATGGGGGGTAGTGATGTCATCTTCTGTTGATAAGCCAGCTGATAAGAAACCATCAAGAGCAGTTTCATTATCTCCTCCATGGCCCATCCTCCCTCCAGGGATAGGTCTTCTGCTAATGGGCCATTGAGTCCACTGATAAACTTCCATCATCTCATTGGGAAATGCTCCAGACCGGGGGTGGGGGAGGGGAACAAAGCCCCTCTATTTGGATAAAAACTTGAGTCTTGGAACACCAAGTCAGCCTTTTCCACTGGACTCCCAGAGGAAGAACAGGCCCATCCATCACCATTGGACCTTCAGCGGAGGGTTGTACCTTTTCTCTAGGACCACTATTTCAACAGAGCCACAACTGATTCTCCAGGAGGACTGCAGCCACCATTGCAAGTAGACTGCTGCCAGCAGGGTGTCAGGTTGTATTCTGATTCTGTCAGTGGTTTTCTTTATTGCATGTATTTTGTTTTCTTTTTGTTTTATTTTCTCATTTTCTAATAAATTGTATTTCTGACTTGGGTGTCTCACTGGTTTTGCTTCTGAAACCAGAACACCAGGAAATGAGCAAGTGGAAAACAAGTGTCTACAAGCAGTGGCACCAAACCGCAGTCTGAAGATCGTGTGAAGGAGCATGAAAGATCTCTCCTTATACTCAGCCTTTCATAGGTTCCTCAATTAAAATAATCTTCTTATTTACAACACATAGAACAAGTAATAGGAGGGAAGGGCCAGTGTTTAGCATGCAGAGAGTTTCTGTGTAAATTCCAAGATACTTTACGGGAGAAAAGCCTTCTTGGCATGCTGTCACTCTTAGGATCTCACCCTTGCATGAGTGAGTAATTTGCATGACTGTGGCTGGACAGGCTGGCTCAAAAATTCATTCTTGTCCAAGTCAAGTATGCAGACATATTCTAGATTAGGTCTAAACTGAGTAGAATTGAAATTCAGTATTGTTGGAACCCATAATATTTCTCTGCATGTTTTAAAGAATCCAAACCCTCTGACAAACACTATTTTTAACCTTTGTCCATGGAAAGGGCTTCCTAGGCTTTGGGATGAAACAGAATTTTCAAGAATGCAAATTAGATAGTAGCATGATATGTAATTTATCCCAGGGTGAGAAATGTAGATTTTTAGGTTTGTTAGAATGGTAATTAGATGAAGACAAGACAATGTATCCTTGTGGTTTTTAGGCTTCTTCCTCCTTCTTCATCTAATCCATATTCTGCAGTGTTGGGAACACAGGACAATTGGTTAGAATTTGCCACAGTGTAGTGTTACGTGAATAGTTAGTTAGTTACTAATTGGTAGAAAAGTAGAAATAATGTACATTCTTGGTGATATTGGGTAAATTATCTTTAAGAGAACCTTGATTCTGCGTGTTCAAGGTTTTTGGGCTCTTTGGTGTCCTTTCTCCTTCACACTAGGCTGGTGTAAAGCCTGGTGTGCAGAAATTTCTGATAAAGAAAGAATAAACAACATGGAGAACAAGAATAACCATGAGCTCCGTTCATTTTTTACTTAACAAGGACTTAATGAAAAAGGCCTTCCCTATCAGGGAAAACACATGTGGGAGAGATAGAACTCCCACACAGTATGATTAATATTTTAATCTACCCAAGTTTTGATGTCTTGGTACAGAAAGAAGACAGAAGATATCAAATCACACAGCCAAGAATATCAGACAAAATTATATTAAAGAATCTAATAGTTCTTTTCTCCCTTCTGTGGTGGGGAAATATTATCTAAATTTGGTATTTCAACTGTTGACAGAGTCAATAATTCAGATCTACTTCAACAGTTTATAGAAGTCATGACTTCTTTGTGATGTCCTTCTTACATCAACAGGTTATTTTAAAGTTTATTCTATATATTTTTTTTAAAGTTTATATAGAGATATTTTCCAGTGGTAAGCCAACCAGTTGTTGGTTTCTGATGAAACTTTCTCACTAACAACATGAGCTAGACAACATTCAGCAAGACAGCCAAAATCCAATTGTTTCCATGATAAATCCTGCTTACATCTGAGATTACACATCACAATTGGAACTGTGATTTTATAACAGCTAAAAAGCAGAATCAGCCAAAATGGTTAGAAGCTCGGTAGTGTGGTCTCTGTTCTCACAGCAGTATCTGTACCCAGACGCAGGCATGGCTGTGCCAGGACAGAGATGCTGGGCAGGCATTCTGCAGACTCTCCAGAAAAGTCAGCTATGCCAAGGAGCACAGCTGGTTTAGCAGAGCCCCACCACTGCCTTAAAAAAATTATGGCATAATCTTTTTCCTCAGGGGTCACAATTCATTTTTCCATAACAGACACATTACTGTCAATCTATGGTGCTGGATTACTGCTGCCTGTATCACGCAGCCTCTGACACCTGACAAAAGACAGATCAGAAATTATAAGAATCTCACATAAAAAGACATAATTTTAAAAGTGTCTGTTTATATCCAATCAGACCACCCTCCTTGCAGTTCAGTTTAACTGCTCCCAAGGTTTGCAAAACCTCTGCTCCATTGGTAGGATTGACTACGATTCTTCATTTTACCCTGATATCCTGAAGAAATAAAATCCCATTTAGTTCACTGGAAATTCAAATGTGTGAAGAGCTGCAGTTTTATCAACAAGGGGTGTTCCCCAAGACAAGCTGTTACTCACAGCAGGATTAGAGCTCCTGGGAGGAAGAAGAAAGGGGAGTAGGGGGGAAGAAAGGAGACTTTCTTAGTAAGCCATGAGTGTAAGTTGTGCAGCATTATCAGGTCTGTGAAAGTATCTTAAATATGCCCTGATTTGTTCCTCAAATTTTGTCCTCAGTTAGTCAGAGGAATACTGATTTATTGTTTGCTCAGGATATGGTAGTTACCTATAGGCTGCTTGAGAAAACTGACACCCTACAGCCTCTCAAGATGTGCATCTGCAAGAGACTGACTTATTTTTATCCCACAAAGCAGGAAGACGCTGATACTAATCTCTTCATCCCTCATTCTGGTGTAACAGCAATCCAGATTGAAGCAAAATGACCTTGTGTATGTGATAAATTCCTGTGAATATTCTATCCTTATTCTTCCGAGTAATTCTAATAATAGTCTTAATAGATCTAAATTACAGCCCTGCGTATAACTGCTAGTACTACAGTATTACTCCTATGGTTATGGTGGTTTTTCCTTTCTTTCCATATGAAGCGTTTAACTTGACACTGCTTCAGCCTTCTTCATTCCCTCTCTCAAGAGAGGCACAGTATTTCCTCTGTGGAAACAACAATGGAAACCTTCCAGCTCTGAGATCCAAGCAACAAAAAGGGTAGACACTGCAGAAAAAAGATAGACAAGAGTGCACAAGTGAGTTTGCTGTGCCTTACGTAGGACAAGGAGAAAGTGCAGCTCTCCACTGCATTTTACTTCTAGAGCCTTAATGCTTGGAAATGCAGAGAACATAGTTATAGATACTGTAGAGAAAGGGAAGACACTGTGCTTGTGTGAATTTATGTAAGAGACATGGAGAAAACATGAAGTGCTGATCTGAACTGGATTTTCCTTGGAGATCCTTTTGATATGAGAGCAGCTGCTGAAACACAGCAAGCGATCAGCGAGACTGGAAAATGATGCCTTGGCAGAGTTCACTCCTTGAGATAGAGCCAATAAGCTATAGACTGATTTGACAGGAAAGACAGAATGCTGCGGTAGGTAGACTTCAGAAGGAAAGTGCATGAGGCAGGCATGTTTCGGAAGAAACAATGCTTTTGGAGAGCTTTGCTGCCAGGCGAGTGTTCTGTGAGAGAAGTAGTCGATGATTCACCTGCGGGAGAAGGATGCAAAGGGAGAAGAACAAAGCTGCCGAGTAACAGGCTGGTGTGTGCAACGTCCTACCTGTAAGAGAAGCGTGCATCCACACTGGCAAGTCGTAGGGAAGCATTTCAACCACAGCTATTTGCACAGCTAAGCATTTCTCTTCCAGCCCTTTGTGGAAAAATTTGCTGCTTGCCTTTACTCTCAGAAATGCAGAGAACACAGTCATACATGCCATGGAGAAAAGGAGGATACTGTGCTCACGTGAGTTTGATGTAACAGATGTGGGGAAAGCAGGAATTGCTGCCCTGTACCGGCTTTTCTTTGGTAAGCCTTTTGCCAGGAGAGCTGTTGACAAGAGACTGCAAGCTCTGACTGTGAGTGGAAAAATATGTGTTGGTGCAGTTCTCTCCTGGGGATATAACAAAGAATCTTTGCCTTTAAATTGTTTTGACAGGAAAGACATAATGCTATGGTAGGTAGTGTGCAGAATGAAAGTGCACCAGGCAGGTGTGATTCGGCAGAAGCAAAGATTTCTGAGCACTTCGTTGCCAGCTAGGTGTTCTGTGAGAAAAGTAATCAGCAATTCACCTGCAAGAGAAGGAAAGTGCAACAGGATGCAAGGGTGAAGAACGAAACCGCAGTGCAGCAGGCTGGTGTGCGCAGCGTCGTGCCTGTAACAGACGCGTGCAAACACACTGAGCAAGTGGTAAGAAAGCATTTCTGCAGGAGTTCCTCGTTGTGCTGTCTTTTTCTCTCAAAGTGCTCGATGGAAACACACCTGATCTGCTTTTCAGCTCTAATATGAAGTAAACATGAGCCAACTGCTACATCTAGCTACTCACTTGTGCACTCTTGTCTA
>VZTB01015763.1:0-63274 GCA_013397245.1 Thryothorus ludovicianus
CCAGAGCCGCCGGCTGCCGCCGCCGCCCGCCGTGCAGCCGGGGGAGGCGATCCCTCATCTTCACTGTCCTTCGCTGGAGCACTTCAGAGACAACTACTTCATTCCCCAGCGGCCCGTGGTCCTGGAGGGCGTCATGGACCACTGGCCTTGTATGAAGAAGTGGAGGTGAGGAGTAAGTTCCTTTCCTGTCCAAATAAAGGCACGATCGTTGGATATCTTGATGCTCGATAGAGCAACAGAGACCTTCAGAGAGGATAGATACCGTGGGCAGTGCATTTTGCTAGCAGCGCTGTCCTACTGTTCTGCGGAAGTTGAGGGAAGCTCTTCATCGCATTCAGGGCATCACACGGCAAGTGCTGGACTGTCTCAGGGCAGAGGTGACCCTTTGACCAGCCTCTGGCTCTTCATGGGTGAAGGCTACCCTCTGCCCAGCCTTCAGCCATCCCAGGAGCCCAATGGCAACACCTGGGAACTCACGAGAAGTTCACATTGCAAAGTGCCAGTGAGCTGCTCACAGCTCAGTGGATCTGTGTCACACACACATCAGTGCTTTTTACCCCTTGGAGCTTGTCAATAGTGCAGTGGAAAGTGAATCTCAGAGCCATGAGTAAGCATGGTTGACTTTTTCATTCTTAAGTCCAAGCACTGATGCTTGTTCAGTGATATGTTTGAATGTTGAGTTTCAGACACCACTGTGCAGGGATGAGTATCAGCATTGTGCTGCCTGGTTAATGCACACAACAGTGCCCATATTTCCAATACTGAGCATCAAACATTTCTGAGGTGAAGGTCATGATTCCCTAGAAAAGGGGAAAACCCACTCATGCTTAGTTGGAGTAATTGCTTTAGTTCAACAACCAAAGGTAAAATTAAGTGAACACATCGTAGGGATTTTATTCATTTTTGAGGGAAGGTACTGCACTTGTTCATTTTAGACACTTAAAAAGATTACCTTCTCAGTTTAATTAATACCACTGCCCATGGAGAGATGTATTTCACCCATCAAACTAATCCCTCTGGCTACAGCTGGAATGGGTATTATTGGCACCTGTATAGACACTGACAGAGAGTTGATCCAATATTACTGAGTAAAAGATACAACATTTTATCAAATGTGGAAGCAGAAAGCAAAAAGATTGGCCATCCCTTGCCAAGAGATAGTTTGGAAGGAAATGACTGAGGCAAACAGGCTTTTAAACCAAAACAAAACAGACAGTTGTGGGGTCACGTACACACAAACCTGCCTGCTGATTTTCTTGTTGCTTGCATTCTTTTCTTCTGCCTTTTTCTTCTGGTTGATTTGGTTTAGACAGGAGAAACTCGGGGTAGTAGAGTTTTATTACCCAACAAGACTGATTTGGATTGATTGCCTTACATTCACAATTAGTAAGAGCTGTATAGAAGGTAATGGAACTTTCTTTATTTCAGTGTGGACTATTTCTGTCAAGTCGCAGGGTGCCGCACAGTCCCTGTGGAGTTGGGTGCTCGGTACACAGACGAGGAATGGTCTCAGCAGCTCATGACTGTCAGTGACTTCATCAGCCAGTATATCATGGCTGAGGTTTGTTACACTTGTTTGTTTCGTCTCCAAACACAGCAGCACGGTACTGGTACAGACAGCAGTTCTGCTTACAACAGGCCTACTCAGAGGTGATATAGGTGATATCAAGGGAGGGGGTGTGCTGTTAGCACAACTCTGAATTAAAAAGTTTGACATATTTTCAAGACCTGAAGCTAGGAATAATTATTGCAACAATAGGTTTGATTTTTACCTATAATCAAATGTACAGTAACTGGAATTTGATGAATACATACACAGATAGACACATGCAGCAAAAACCTGACTGGTGGAACCTAAAAATAAGGGATCCTCAGCCAGCAGTGTTGTTTTTCTTTCTCATTAAACTGTTTAGTGAGATCTAGGATCAGATCCAAATTTACATGCCACAAGGCAGAAAAATACAGGTTGATTAGCATCTGGAATGTCCTTTTGCTTTCACAAATGAAGGTCCCAAGGCCTCATTTCTGTTTCCTGACCACCTGGCAGGAGGGACCATGTGTGATAGCACACTGCTCTGTGGTGCACTCTGGAATAGAGTATGGAGGTAGCTCCAGGGCATGAAGGAGAACTGGTCTGTGTGCCAGCAGGGTCTGGCTAGAAAGATGCAGCACACTGTCAGCTGTCAGGACTCCATAGGCAGTCCCATCTTCTTCAGTAACTCGAGCTGAATGATTTATTGATTATGGAGACACACCTACACTCTCATAATTTCAGTGCAGCTGTAAGTTGCTATTTCTGAAGACTCCTTATACTGCTGAAATAATTACAGTACTCTGAATAGGACATTGGAAATGGATGTTGCCTATAATTCTATTCACCTGTAAGTAAATTAACTGTCTGTCTTACCTGTATGTTACTGTGTTTTTTCTTTCTGTGCTGTCATTTCAGAAAAGTGTAGGATACCTTGCCCAGCATCAGCTTTTTGACCAGGTAAAACCGAGTGAATGTTTTTATCTTCCTACAGCCATGTGTTCCTTTTGTAGCACAAGTTGTCTCTCAGGATGTTGACTGTACTAGATCGAAGGGCATATGGAGAATTCACAGTAAATCTTAAATTTCTAGTCCTATGATTTGGAGGAACAGAGGAAGAGGTTTGTTCCATTTGTCTGCAAGACATGGAAACAAAACCCTTTTGGGATGAAGACATTAAATCTTAGTGCTGCTTCAGTACAATGTAACATGTACTTAGGAAGGTATCACCTGGAAAGCCCATTTTGTAAGTCAGGGAAGCAATTTGGACAGGAAAGTCTTCAGCATTGATATATTACCATAATCTGAAATGTCATTCCAGTTTACCAGAGCTTAGGTTGGTGGGAGACATAAAAAGGAATCTCTCAGAGAAGCAAGCATAGTGTAGAAGAGATCAGCTGCTCCTTTCTGTGAACTGTAAACATACTTATTCTTGTGGTGTCTCTGATTTCTGCAAAAGCAAAAGGTCTCTGAAGGAAACCCTTTTCTTTCTCCTGCTTCTCCTTCCAACAGGGTCTGCTCACTAGAACAGAAAGTTTGAGAACATTTCCTGCAGATTCCTAGCACATCAGCTACTTTTCTCCTACCCTTGCTGGACCAGCCAGTTGTTTGTTTTCTTTGTGTCCAGCCTTGCTCATCTGTTCTATCAATTACATATTTTGGCAAGTCAGCACATACCCTTTTTCATGTTTCTTTCTTTATGGGAATAGATCCCAGAACTGAAAGAAGATATCAGTATCCCAGACTACTGTTGCCTGGGGGAAGGTGAAGAAGATGACATCACCATTAATGCTTGGTTTGGTCCAGGAGGCACAATCTCACCTCTTCATCAGGATCCCCAGCAAAATTTTTTAGCCCAGGTATGTACTCTAGTTACTCTACACATGCCATTAATGCAATACTTAGAGAAGATGTTTATGGTACCTGTTAGAGACAAGGGGAGCAGACAGCTTGGGGAACAATCAAAGGATAGAGAACATGCAGATACTATTTTGCTATTTTATTGCATTTGTCACTGTTGCAACTTAATACTGAATGTAAAATTGCACTGCTTTGTGATGCCATTTAAACTGTGGCTGTGAAGTACAGGTAGGCAGAAGCACAAGTAATAAAATGAAATTATCCTGGCTGGTGGCTGGTGCTGAGATCGTAGTTCTTCCATTAATGAGAAAAGCAGTCTCTGGAGGTGCAGGCTATTGCCCATTAACTGGTGCCTGCAGTCTTATAATACACAAGGTCTTAATCCAGTGAGGCAAGTGAAGGAAGGAGCAGTTAACAGCTGATGGCAGTCCCAAAAAAATTCAAGCATTCAGAGAATATGCTGTTGGAGCAATAGCCAGCATTTTTGTCACTTTCATACGTCACCAAAAATACCATGTAATACTTGGTTCTTTAGCGAGCTAATTAATATCCTTAATTCCTTTGGGGTACAGAAGGCATCCTAAAAACACATGGACAGACAGAGTTAAATAGATCAATGCTCTAGTAGTTTAATCAGTGATAGTGAAGAGTAGGACAAGGCAGGAATACTCAGTACTTGTCCAGTCTGTAGAATACATTTATGTGCTGTCCTTGAAGCAGTAAACTCTAAAGAGCCAGTATGACAGCTTTGGTATTGGTAAGATTTCAGGAAATCCTGTTCTATTATATGAGAAGGGATGTTAAGATAGAGGAAAAGCAGGTTGGTTAGGATGGTTGGTTAGCCACTCAAGGGTAGTGGGATTAGTCAGAGTACCCGTAACAGGACAGCTCCCAATAAGTATGATCATGCCTAGCTCTTGCAGTGGTCCGGAATGTAGCACAAGCAGCATGAATCTTCACCCTAAATCTTCTGTTCCACTGGTGTCAGTGGAGGAGTCAGCTTTGACTTATTCATGCTGCCACATCTTGGCACCAAAAACTTACAGTTCGTGTTCAGGGAAGGCAGGCCACTCACCTTACAAATTCTCATCTAATTTCAGCAGTCCAATGAAAGAACGGGTTTAATGATGACACAGAAATAAGTTTGAGGGGTATATGGAAGCTCAGCAGTCACTGTGCAAGTACCTCTGCCTGTTGATGTGAATTGCAATGAAGGTTCAGCCTTATTCTAGTTATGTAGAGCCCAAATAATCATGTATAAATAGGGTGCCTTGAACTTTGAATTGAAGGCAATCTGGTTAAAGGCATTTCCTTCCCAAAGATATTTCAATTTCTCATCTGCTCCAAGGGAAGAGGTACTTGAATTTCAATAGTCTGATTTAACTTTTTATTATAGTAGTGTCTATTACTAACAAAGATAATTATGTTCCTTATAATCAGGTGGCCCACAGCTTCCAGTAATGTGCTAGTTCAGTTAATGACCAAGGGAAAACATTTATTTTATTATATACAGGTATTTGGAAGAAAGTATATCTGTCTCTGTTCACCACAAGATTCAGAAAACCTGTACCCCCATGAAAGCCAAATTCTTCACAACACTAGTCAGGTAAATAGTTGCCTGAAATTTTAAGATCAGTAATGTTATCTTATCAAATCATATTTGAGTAAAGACATCCTTCTGATGATTGTTTTTTTTTAATAGGTTGATGTGGAAGATCCAGATTTGGTCAAGTTTCCAAATTTCTCAAAGGCTGCATTTCAGTCTTGCATTCTGATGCCTGGACAGATTCTGTTTATTCCAGTTAAATATTGGCACTATGTACGATCACTTGAGCTCAGCTTCTCCATTAGTTTCTGGTGGTCATAGTTCTGAAATGTAGTCAGCAGCATTGAAATTAAATGAAAAATCAGGGAAGTAGCATCTCTCTCTCAGGAGAGGTTAGGGGCGGAGCAAAACAAAAAACCAACAAACTCTTGCTAAAGCATGGAGAAGTAGCCACAATGGGTAAGTGGAAAGTTGATGCTGTAGCCACTTTATTTTTGTAAATGTTTCTAAAGAGCATGTTAGGTCATTGTCCTGTGTGTGGTGTGTGCATCTCTCAGAAACAGCCTGCGTATGGGCACTGCCAGGGCTCTGCATGAGCCTCTGTCTGAAAAACCAGGTCAGTGTTATCTTGTATGGATTTAGTAACACTAAACCCTGGAGTTAGCTAGAGAGATAGTGCTACCTAAGGTTCAATCCATTAAAAAATTAGGCTAACACCAAGAAAGGTACTGGTGTTCTGCATGGAAAAAGTTACTCATGTCCTGGGTTCTGGCCAGAATAGGGTTAATTTTTGCAGTAGCTGGGAGGAGCATGGCCGAGACCCCGAGGTTATTCTCTACCACCTCAGCCTGCCACTGCTCCAGGCCAGGGGCAGGAAGAGGCCTCTTGATCCCTCAGTGATTGAATTTGTGTGTGAATCTTTTTGTGTGAGCCCTTTGTCTCCTACATACTTTGTTATTGATAGTGTTGCTATTACTGTTCCATTGCTGTTTCCAGTAAATTTTTCTTATTGCAACTCATGATCTTTATCTTTTGGGCCTCCCAATTCTCCTGTCCATGAGGGGAGAGGTAGGGGAAGGAGGGAGTGAGCAAGCATCCCGTGGTTTGGAGCATTTTTGTGGGAACACTAATTTGGCGAGTACCATTCCAAAACCACAACATCACGTTAAAGCCTAGAACATAACTGAAGTTAATCCATAGTTTAATTGCAGTTAGATAACCTGAAGTTTAATTATACTTTGATTAGCCATCACCTGAACTGCTGCCACAGCCCTTCTGCAGTGTCACACATCTCTACCAATGACATGAATGCAGCCATTTCAGTCCAGTGTCTGGCAATGGCCAATGTCCTTGGCTCTTTTCCAAGTCACTCTTAAAGGAAAAAGCATTCTTACTTAAAACTGGAGACAGAAGTGCCAGGACTAAAAACCTAAAGAATCTCAATATGGTCTTTTTTTCAGCACATTGCAGACATAAGCTAACATTGCCCCAAGTTCAATCCTATGCTTTCCAATCCTTCTGTGGCACAGAGAAGGATTACAGAGCACAGCTGCTCATGACCTGGCCTTCTGTCAAGACAAATTGTTCTGTACCTAAAGAAGGGACAAAACACAACCACAGTGTCAACTAGAAGTGTTCCAATTCCAGTCCTAGGTTAGAGACTCAGCCAGCTGCCTTGCACATACTGCACTGAATTTTCACCTGCTTGAGAAGGTACAGCAGGTGTCAGTTTCATTACACAACTGAATTTGTACTGTCCCTGCACAAACAGGGAGCACTTGCTAAGAAAGGCTTCTTTCAAGAGTTCAGCTGCAGGACCAACTAAAACATTTGCATCTTTCATCCCCAAACATGCACTGAGAGTCCCAACCCAAGAATATAGAGAATTACAAACACAAAACAGCCTCCAAGAAAACTGTGCAGGCATTACTGTGAACAGGAACATCAATGATAGTTTTATTATAAGATTCTTAGAACTTTAGAAAATTAATACACTGAGCACTGTTACTAAGGAACACAATACAGTCTGGCTGTTCTGCCAGAGTGGGGGCAAACAGGTATCACTGACATCAAGACTTACTGGCATCACCTAGGGCCAAGAATGGAGCTCTGTGGTGAGTCTAGGAGCCCATCCGACTCACACCTGTAAAGAAAACCAAAGGAAGGTTAATGGACAACATGCAAAAAAACAAAAGATAATACTGCATAACCTCCTTTTCTAAAATGCTTTGTATATTCTTCTGTTGCTGTTCACAATGTCCAATTTCCCTAGACAAATGGAGAATTCCAAAGAGAGTCTTAGAAGCTTGGTATTTCCAGCAGTTTCATGTCATGGGTTGTGTGCTTCTGTTCCTCCCTCCCTACTCCCCTAAACTCCTAAAGATAGTTATAAAAAAAAATATGCACAGGGTCTGCTATGCCCCTGTGACACTGTCTGGGCACTGTGGGGGTTCAATGCTGCCTGTGTGTGGTTTAGTGTCTGAAACATACCACTGAAGTCAGAAATAGCTGATACTGTTAAAAATTATACAGTTATAAATAATACAGATAGTGCCACTGAACATCACAGCCCATTTCCTAGTATTATTACATTCATTTTTTTAAAAAAACATGTTGCTTGGTACCTGGGGTATGACAAGACCAGAATTCATTACACTTGGGACAGCGGGGTTCAGTCTGATCTCTGAAGTACTTTCTGACACACAGCAAGTGCATTCCAATCCCACAGGATTCACATACTTGGCTCTGAAATCAGGAGTGTTGATTGATAAAATCTTTCTAAACTGTGCTTCAATTTCAGAGAAAGTTGTTACAAAGAACAGCTGATACACAACACTTTGTTCCAAAGAATGTTTCCCACAGTACGGGTGGTGGACACACTCAACAGTCAAAGTTGACTGGTAAATAGTAAAAGGAGGTATTCTTTTGTAAACTAGGAAATACTATTTCCCTGTATGGAAAATATATGGACAAAACTTAGCTTGAAAGACAACAATTTCAATGCAATAAAGGAGACTAATTGGGATGGAAAAAGAACATGGAAGAATGTTAGTTGGGCAGATCAGGAGATGCAGGCTCACAGAGCAAGAAAACTTAGCAGTTCTGGAATAGGAATCCAGGCTGTAACTACTTAAGCAAGGTGGAATGGGTAACATCCCAGCTGTCAATACACAGTGCTTTAGCATGCTCTGCATAGTGCAGGTGTTCCTTCTGAGGTCCAAACACAAGGACCAATCCCAGGACCAAGAATCCATATGTCACACGATGAGGTCTATGGGCAAGGTTGAAAGAGGACACTGCTAACACCTCACTGCTAAACCTCTTTCAGCATCAGGAGTTCCTCTCTAACAGGCTGGTTTGGAAAGCCAGACAGCACAACCATGTTCCTTATCACAGGACTGCATTTTTCCAATTTTATACTTGGAGACACTGCTCCAAGACAATTTTATTTCTAAAGACAGAATATAAAATGCCTAAAATGGAAAAAAGAAAAAAAATTTTAAAGTTTTTTTACAAAATGCATGAGCACCATGACCAAATTACAAGATCAAGATTATACCCAAGGGAAAGCATCACAAACCTCAGCTATGACCATGCCAGTCCATTTTCTGGGGTGATAAAACAAGTTACCTGGATGGCGAGGCTGTGACAGATGTTACATTTCCTTGCCACATCCTGGTAGTTGCTGAGAATATACTGTTCCAGATCAATTATGCAACGAGTATGCAGAGTATATTCTCCATTTTTCTACGGAAACAAATGTTGAGACAAGGAATTTCTTTTAATTCCTTTTATCTTTTTTTACTTTGCTAGCCACCTGTTATCAAGCCACTTTTTTCTACCATCATTAAACCAACATGCTGGTACAATGCAACACCACAACACTTTAGAAATAGCAGAACTCCTTTGTTTAGAGAAGCAGAATAAAAATCCCACACCTTTAACAGAGATCTAGTTCTTGGAAAGCATAGACAAGCAAACATGCACTCTTTAACAGAGGCATGCTGTTTTGGGATCCTCCATTTATATGTTAGAGGAAATTCTCCTGGCTTTCAACAAAACTGGGGCATTTCCTGCTTGATGCATCTTTGGAAATATCTGCCAAATCAACTTTACATGTAAGTAACTGTGTGGCAGCAGGTTGGAGATCTATGATGTAATGACTCCAGCAGAAAAGGGATTAAGGTCTCACTTGGCAAGCAGCTGCAGTTCCACATGGTCAGTCCACCATGGTCCACATGGTGAGCTCATCTCCACTGCTCCCTCAAAATAAAACAGTGTAATCATGGACACAGTGGCCCATGCATTTCTGGTACAGGAGTTTTCAACATGTCTGGCCTTACTCCCTTTCAGGAAATGCTAAATGCAATACAGCACTGATCACTCTGAAGAGCTTTCCTCAGCTCTTGTTTCAGGTTGAAGGATGCTGTGCTGTTGTGTACAACAGCTGTCTGTGCATCACTGAGCAGGACTGGACACACAAACCCACCTGGCTCAGGTACAAGAAACTGAAATCATATGGTCCTGTACGGACCTACCCAAGGACTTTTTCCTTGTAAGTCTACTTCCTTTTCTGCAAAAATCACAGGAGCAGCAATAAGCATGGGCACCATAAGACCGTTTTTGCCATCATTCATTCAAGAAGAGCTCCAGTCTCAGTGACCACATCTGTAAGAACATGGTAGCTGGGCCCATTGAACTACAAACACTTGAATACAGTTACCTCAGAGAGCCACTTGTCCTCCACAAAAACTTTCAGCACTTGTTCTGCTTCCTTTTTCTTCATTTTCTTTGTCTTAAACTTGGCTGTCTTAAGTTGGTCAGCCGAGTTTAAAATATCTGTAGATGAGGCAAAGCCATTTTCTGATAAAATTATTAGCTCCATCTACAGGAAGAGACATTACCAAATATTAGAAACATTGCAATTAGGAAGACACACCTTACAGTAATGTGCTGAGGTTCATTTTTTTAGCATCCATGTATGTGAGAGATACTACAGTAAATGGCTTGAACCAGAATTATAAAACAAAGGCCAAAAGCTGAAACAATCATTGTCCCCTTGACAGTTTCAGTCTTTGCCAAGAAAACATTTCCACAAATAGAAGTATACATGCTGCCTAAATGTAGCTGCATTCAGGGACCCCTGGACACACTCAGTGGTGACAGATCCATTTTTTTTTATCTGTTCTTTGTCAAAGATCTTTTGAGGAAAAACCTCAATAACCATAGACAAATGTTTATATGCAAATCAGCAGATTCATTTTGTATGTTATTAGTGTTAAAAACTACTGTATATTACTAACCTACTGAAGCCGATGAAAAACCCAGCAACCATGATTGAAAATCCTGAAGAAAGTTATTTGTGTAACTAAAAGTAGGCATGTCGAGTCCCTAGCCCCAAGGAGCTCTTCCCTGGTGCTGATTTTGCCTTACCCAATAACTGACTGACGACAGCAAATCACTGCTTGCACATACTTTCATTCCTGCTCACCCTACCCATTTGATCTCAGATAAACTTAGGTAAAACAGCAACTACTTCCTCAACCACATCTCCCTTTCCATTTTCATTCATTTTAAGATGATACCTTCACAAATAATATGATTTACTAAGTCATAACTGAAATACTTACTGTTTTTCTGAACAATTCTAATTCAATTTCTGTATAGTCAGATGCCATTTTAGTTACTCCAGTTTCTGCCAAATTCACCTACAAAAAAATAAACTGATACAAAGTGCTGATGTAGTTTCATACCAGAAACTGTAAGTCCCCCCCCCACCATGGTTAAGAATACATCATCTTACAATTAACATAAATGTTAGTTCTTTGAGGGCCACTCGATGATATTCAAGTTCTTTCTTTACAACTCCTCATCTTCCAGACAGATTCTCCACAGCTGCCTCTGCCCAGGAAAAGCCATTCCACAACCCAAGCTCCCAGAAGTGACACAGAGTGCTGCTGCAGAGCTGACACATCCCAGCTGCTAGACAGGCCTGGTGCTAGACAGCAGCATCAACTATGTTATCAGTCACCTTTTTTTCACTGTGAAAACCAGTTGCCCATGTTTTGTACTCTTACTGCACATGCTACTACTATTAATTATTAGCTCAACTTAACTGGCAAAAGTAAAGGTTAAAAGCAATAGCTAATATTAGAATACCTTCTGTATGGTCTTTTGAAATTACCAGATAACCTTTTCTGACATGCACATTGCAGATCATCTGGGGAAACAATTTATAAGCCACTCCTCAGCAACCCTTTTGTGCCAGGCTGATTTTTGAGTGGCAGAAAAAAGAAAATTGATGTTGGACAGCTCTCTGTGTCTTCTAGTTTAAAAATCTGTCTCAGGAAAGAAAGTCTCCTGTAGAAAAGGATTCTGACTTCAGCACTTAAGCAATGTTTACGCTAAGTAACTCCAACACTGCTTGCTGTCATTCTTGCTGCCATGCCCTCCTATTCCCACACACCTGGGCTGTAACAGTTTATCCTCCCAGCAGCTGCTGCAGCCACTGCCAGCCCCACACAAACTCAGCACAGCAGGTACCTACCACAGTATAATGTGCTCTCCCATCCTCTTGTGATATTCCTTTCCGGATCTGCATGAACATAGGCTGCAGGTGGTTATTAATAGTGCTGATGAAATCATCCAGTTTATCGTGTGCATAGTAAACTGAAAATGAATGAGAAAAACCACATACAGAGAAAAGTCAACTACACATCAGGCAGATCTTTTTATGTGAAACGTCTTTTCCCCAGGTAAAAGTGCTAAAACTATGAGGCAGAATTCAAACTGTTCTATTCAGCACACATATCATTTCCTTGTGCTGCTCTTTTGCGGCTTTCAGAGATGCTCAGCTCCTTTAAAAATCAGTTGACAGAGTCCAGACATTCTGTCTTGTGGCAGGGAACCCATGGCACTAATCCAGTAATTACAGTGACTTCAACTAAGCTCAATTGAAAATAAAATGCAACTGGGAAAAAATACTATGCACAATAGAAGAATACACTGACTTGAATTCCTTTATAGACAAAGGATTTCTTGTTTCTCTATGCTCTGTTTCACAAATTAATGGCATATAAGTGATCAAGTTATATACCAGAAAACCTAAAATTCTGGTGTTGTAGAAACACAAAAAATATCTTGTGTTCTACAAACCAAACAAATACTAGCTGTAGTTTTATCATAGACATAATTAAGGTGGACTTTGCAGTCATTCTGTGGAAGAGCAAGCAATAGTTCTTGCCTGCACAGAACCAGCACAACCCTCACATCCATCCAAACCAAGATTTTGTCAGTGGCAACCCTCCTGTTGCCTTCATCAGGCTATGGTTTAAAAACGAGAGCTAAGTAACAGCTCATAATTTAAGATAAATGATTCATATCTCAAAAATACAACCAGTGATCATGAAATTAATCCTGTTCTCAGTCCCTCGCTCGTGTAACAGCATTGGGCCAAGGTCCCACTCCCAAACCCCAGCATAGTGACAAACAGCACTCACAGGATGCTCCTGCCCAGGAGTTCCTGATTCTGATCTACAAGATTCCTTCAGTGAACAAAGCCAGCAAACAGCAAGAATGATAGTAAATAGGATATTTAAGTACAATTTTGCCACCTGCTTGGCCCCTGTCAGCAGGAAACTGCACAGAGCAGTCAGGAAGCTTTAGTGATAGATATCAGAGAGAGTAGAAGATGAAAGATAACAGAATACTCTTTTGTACAACAGCTGTAACATTTTAATGTGAGATGAGTGGCTGCTCCAGTAAATCTTATGTGGAAAAAAAAAGGGATAAAAATTCTTCATTAGAGAACAGCAAAAGTTGCACTTCGCAATTTTAGCATCCAAGAAGTAGTTCAAGTTACAGTCCCTGACTCAAGAGAGACACAGAGTACTTCATTCTGACCTTATATCTATGGGTAACTAAGTACAAATTCACAGAAAACCAGAAGAGTCCCTGCACAGTGAGTAGCATGGTGGCATGGCACAGGGACACTCCTAAGCCTGGCAGGAGCACAGCTTCCAGGACTTGGAGTGGACAATACAGTGCAGGTGAGGTGGGAAGAAAGCACAGCAATTCACCAGGGAACTTCATCTCATCAAAATGTTTTTGCAGCAGTCACTTGTCCCACAACACCTGGGAGAAATAACTGAAGTGCACTTATTTAAAAGCATAATGAAGTACTTCCAGCATCAAAAATTATTTTAAAAAAAATCATTTATATGTATAACCTATAAACAAATAAAATAAAAAAACCCACAATATAGGAATCTGGCCTGATTAGAAGTTAGTTTACTCATTGCTATATTAATTTATCTTTCAGGAAAGAGAAGGAACACTCCTGTAATTAGTTTTTTAACTGTTTTTAGCTGGTGCATGCTGCACCAGGGAAAAAACCCAGTTCTTTTATCTCCAAGACAGACACACCTTTATAAGTTCCACAGCAGTGCTGGTGTAATTTCCTGGCCTCTGATCCTTCTGTTAAGCCATTAGACATCAGAACCTGCAAGAACCGTCGATGAGCATCGGTCATCTGAGCTGCCATCACAATGTTTCACCAGGCTTCAAGTGCTGCAGGAGGTTTAAGCTGGAACCAATGCACACAAGATTTCAATTAAAGTCTATTACATTGAATGAGGGCAAAACAAGCAGGTCCCAAGGCTGTCCTCAGAATGCAGAGGGTTACAAGCTCTTAGGTTCTGGAAGGGTGCAAGAGCTAAAGTCCAACTAGTATTAGCTACAGAAAAGAACAACATAGGCATTCTGTTGTTGTGACCCAAAATCGGGAATAAAACTCCTTCTTAACACCAGTGGAGTATTAAGAAGCAAGCAATATTTTGTTGCAGCACTGAAGACAAAGGGGAATGCCTCCTGCTTAACGTGTAGAGCTGGCTCAAGGTGATATACACAGTGGTCGCTTGAGTCTGCACAGTTGGTCTCAGTCTCAGCCGGTGCCCTTGGAAGGTCTTTAGGCACCCTGTGGTCACTGAGCCTCTAAACTCTGACAACGTTGTTCCCTCTGAGGTGCGGTTTCCATCGAAGCTGCACAGTAGTCGCTGAGCACACTGCGTGGGGCCGGTTTGACTTGTCAGGAACGGGATTGAGAGCGCCCAATATCCCACTAATTGTTACAAAACGTTCCATTAATCTTATCCTCCTCGGCGGTATTTACAACAGCATCATCCCCCAACCCGAAAACAACACGCCTGGGCGACAAACACAACACCGTCTGTCATTCTACGCTAGATAAAGCTCCTGTTCCCCACACAGGCTGATTTGAGCACAGTCGGTCAGAGCGGGTGGCTTCGGAGAGAAAGTAATCCTGTACAGGATTTCGAAGAACGCCTGAAGTAATTAAAGGCAGTTCAGGACATTCCCTGACCACTGCACCAACCGACTGCCCGCTTCTGGCTGAGCTTCGGCCTCGCCGCTCCGCCGCCCGCGCGGCCCTGGGCCAGCCGTGGCCCACGGAGGCAATGGCCCGGAAAACCATCCGGCCCATTAGCCCCCGGCCCTGCCGGGTCCCTCCGGAACTCACCAGGACGCACAGGCGTTCCCCGGGGCTCCCACCGCGGTTCCTCCGCCCCTCAGACGCGTCTCAGACGCGCCGCACCTGCCAGCGCCGACGGCCGCGCGCGCCAACCACGAATGGCCCGGCCCCGCCCCTGCCCGGAAGGGCGGTGTGAGGGGGCGGATGGCATCGGGCCGGCTCCGGGCGGTGCTGTGTCCCGGTCGGGAGCGCCCGGGTGCGGGGCCCGGCTCGGGGGCCGGTAGAGACAAGGTACGTCCTGCGGCCCCTTCGTCGCGGCGTCAGGACTGGCTCCTTCTGGTTCCTCGCTCTTGGCGCGCCGTTTATGCGGTCTGTGTTTTTCTCCGTGCCGGTTCTAGGAAGGGCGGAAGGTCCGTGCTCCCTCCGGAGCTTGGCCGGGTGGAGATCCCGGGGCCGGTCCGGTGCGGCGGCTCCGGCTGGAGCCCGCGGGTAGAATCGCTTCTCTTTCCTTGAGGTTATTAAACTCGGGGGATCCTTTTACAATATTTTAGACAAAAGTGGTATAATTCTCCGAAGAGCCGTTCCCGCCGCGCCTATCCCGGGCCCGCGCTCGCTGTCGGAGCCGGTCCCGGCCTTGCCCAGCCCGGGGCTCGGGCCGTGCTGAGCGCTCGGGGAGGGGCAGTCTCTCGTCAGAAGGCTTTATGCTCTGCTCGGGTTTGCTTTTCAAGGTTTGATACAGAATCTCTTGGTGGACCTTTTTCTTTGCCGTTTACCGCTTGTCTCATTCAGCGTTTATAGCCCGTGCTTTAAACTAGAGAGCAAAACGAGATGTGCCTCAGTTTCAAAAAGAAGCAGTTTTAAACAGGGAGTGATGCTTCAGCTGTACAATTGTAGCAACATTAAGCAGTCTTGTTTAATATCTGACCTCTTGGTTTGGTCTGGAGTTACTCTTTGTAGATTATACCTGTCGATGAAATGCAACCCTAATTTCCTTAGAAGACCAGACCAAAAGTTAGTACCGTTTTTCTTGATAGTAAATGAAATAATTTTAATCATATCATCCTTTTCTCAAGAAACAGAAATGTTAAGTGAACAAAGCATGTAGCTTGAGCCAGTAATCATATAGATCTGCTTCTAACCCAAACAGATTTCTTTCCTAGTTTTGAGGAAGTGTCTTAATTCTTTACAATTTACTTCCCTCAAATATATCAGAGTTACTAGGTTTACTGCAATTTTAGTATTGTCTTATGTTGTTAATATGTGTTACATACTTTTTTAAGATTGGTATTTCATTGTCTGGTATAATCAAAAACTTAAGAGGTAACATGCAGAAGAGCTGTGGATGTTTTAAGATTGGTATTTCATTGTCTGGTATAATCAAAAACTTAAGAGGTAACATGCAGAAGAGCTGTGGATGTTTTAAAATTTTCTCCTTTTGCAGTTTCATTATAGCTCTGGCTGACTCCATTTTCATCCACATGTGCAGATCCATTCTTCCATGAGAAGATGGTTTTGGTCTGCTGTCTGCTTATTTGGACATGCTAATGTGGTTTGGGATTCTCTGCCAAAGTTTTAAGAGCTCTGAGAGTTTCTTGGAACTCTAGTCATGTGGCAGTATTACCTAACAGTGGAAAGCAAATGCTTCCTCTCTTGAGAATTCCAGGAAGAAGGGAAATGAAGGATTGTTTTTATGCCAGAGCAGTTGGCTCTTTTTTTCTGAGCAGCAGCAAAGATGCTTGTGTTCTTTTTTTAAAAAAAAAATTATTACTGTGCTTAGTCACATTTCATCTATTCTCAGGATATGAAAAACTCAGCTCTTGAGTAATAGTTTTCTCAAGCTCTTATGAGAAATTTGCCCTTCAGGTTTGTCCTTTATTACTAGATAAGCAGTAACTCCCTCAGAGAAGGTCACAGAAGAGTTTCCATTCAGATCTTCTATTTTCACTATCAACGTCCTTATTCCTTAACCTCTGAGATGGATATTTTCAGACAGACAGACTCACCTCTGTCAGACGTGTGAAATGAGTTTCTGCTGCGTGTTTGGTTTGGGGAAGAGAGTATTAGTATTGATCCACCATCCACAAATACCTTACGGTGGTCTTTTCTACTTCAGAATCTAACCAAGCTTCTTCAAAACACCCAACACCATTCACCTGCTGAAGGAGATTCCTGTCCTCTCCTCTCTCCTGTCACACTGAGAGAATTATGAGGCTTTGAAATAAAAGACTTGCATACTACCTGGGAGCCCTACAGGTATAAACAGAACAGCTGAAGCCTGCAGGCAGCAAGAACAGTCTGTCCAGACATGAAAGTTAAAAAATTCCAAAAGCATGAGAGAAAGGGGCCGAAAGACTATGTTTTAACAATGTCCTGCTGAAGAAATTTTATCCCTCTTTATACTGAAAGCAAAGCCAAAAGCATATTAGTTAGCATGACTTCACCTACAAATTTACCAGAATTTTAAATTAATCACATCTATTTGTAGGGATATGAAAGCTGGTAGCCTTAGCTTAGGCATTAAGTAGCTACATTGGTAAAAAAATCTTGGGGACACTTGCTATTTTTAAGTCTGAAATTAATTATTTTATCTGTTTTCAATTTATTTAGACAGTTTTGCTATGCTTAGGAACATAAAAGCTTCATTGTTTTCTTTCTCCAAAGTTGTTTTGTTTAGATCATGATTAAGTATGTGTTTTACAACTTCAAATTATTTAATGTTTTAATGAATCTGCATTCTTTTGGAGCAATGCTCAGAAATCTTTGCTAAAATTTTTTTAAGAAGGCTGATACTCAGATTATCAAGGTAGTGGTGATAAGACTTGGGGTAAACATTTTAGTAAATAGATTAGACATTTCATTCTTAAATTCTTTTACTTATCTGAGTGGAATCATAGGGCTTTGGTGATAATGTCACTGATTTTGGTCTAATGCTTGCCCTTTTTTACCCTTTACATTCTAGCAACTTTTCTAGTAGCTAAAGAGTGTAGGTCCATTGCCAATGTCAGTCCTGTATTCTCTATAATTAAAATTTTGCAGAAAAGTCTTCTAGCTCATTTGTATTCTCCTTATTTTTCTGTATATCTCATTCCATGAGCTAATTTTAGGGGTCAGAGGTGGGAAACAGGTACATCAGAATTCTAACATCTAGCAGAATGGTAGGAAAAACTACACCTTTACCTTAACTGAGACAGGGATGTGAGCTTTTTATGTTTTCTGTTGGCAGAATTACAGTACAGTTTTTCCTACTGAACCTGACCATTGTCAATAATGGCAAGACTCCCAAGTTCTGCACCATATACCCTGTGGATCCTTTTCTTTTCATGTACAACAAATGAAGGTATGTTCATCAGGATTTTAAATTATTATACTGAAGGTTTTCTTGACAGCATTTTTCTATGACCACTGGGTAACACTGTTACCACTAATTAACTACTATAAAATTTGTAACTTCAAATGCCAGAAATGTCCCTGTACTAGAAAAAAAATTGTAAATTTGACCTTTTCTATGTGGGCAGAAAAAAACTAGAAATTTGCAGAAAGGAGGAACAGGTTTGGAAAGCCATGTCTTCCTTCTCCACTGTGTGCTGTGCAGCTGTCGCCTCACTATGAGCAGGGTCTGGGCGCAGCCCTGCAGGAGGCTGCAGTGCTGTGCTCTGCAGAGCCTGCAGAGTGCCCGGCTGCAAACATGCCTGCATGAGAACAAACTGGGCAGGCCCTGTGCCGGACACAGGGGCTGGACGTGCCCCGGCGGGGCTGGACGTGGTTTGGGATCCCTGGTGCGTCCCTCACCGCTGCTCTGTCAGCCTGCAGGCGCACTGAGTCCAAGTGCTGCTGGCTCCTTAAGGGTTATTTCAAGAAGCTCAGTTGGCAGAAGCTGAATATAAATGTGAGTTGTTTTCATTGCATTTTTTATGATGTTTAGTTATAAATACTAATGAGATATCTGTAGTAATGGTTGTTTATATTTGGTTGGTTGCCATTTATAATTTTATTGCTAGTTTCCTTTTCTCTCTTCAAAATGTTCTTTTAACAGAAGTACTATCAATTTAAGGCCCTTAAAGATAAATGACATTATTTTTCAATGTGTTAATTATCTTACACTTTCAAGACTACTTCAGTTAAATGAAGCTCTTCTGCTGTGTTAAGCTATGATGACTAACAGTTTTACTTTATCTTGCCTTTCCGTGCCCTCAGAACCAGGGCTGGCGCACTGTTAGTCCAAATAGCAGCATGACCTTACTGTCACCTAGCTTCTCTGTTCTATGTATCACTCTTGTGGAGAACATTGAAATAAAGGAAAGTGAGGCTGGAAGGGATACCGAGGATTGTGGATTCTATTTCCGCTTCCAGCTCTAACAAAGATATTTTGACCATTATATTCTATTTTTTGCTTAAATACTGCCAAGTGAAAATAGTTATAAACTTGAACGTTGAAGTGCAGGGACTGTGGGCTTTCATGTACCTCCTCAGTGCCTGGCTCAGGGACTCAATCTCTCCTTGATCTTGAATGATCTCGTACAAAAGTAGAAGATAGAACAGGAAGTACTAAGTGATATGAAGTAAAGGTATATAGTAGAAGAAGGACTGTGGCAGGAACATCTTCTAGGCACTGGGGAGCTGCCCTGGGGAGACAGAAGGTTTGCATTTGTGAAACTTAGAACCACTGTAGGTAAAATATGAGTCAAGATTATAAGCAGTGATCCTGGTCTGACTCTGTTCATTATCTGCATTTTGGGTTTTGAACCTTTTGTATTTAATAGGTGGGATGATGCTGTTTTGTAATTTAATGCTGATGTGTTTTAGATTGAGCTGTTGGAATCGGATTTTCTGTTCTTGGAAGTCTGTGTTGGTTGAGATGTGCCTTTCTATCTCAATATTACTACTGCAGACTCTTCCTCTCCAAGACTGTAGACATTGCCTCCAGACAGTCTGAGTGCCCCTTTTTCCATTTACCCAGACACAAAAAATAACAATGTTTTCATTTCATTTGTAGGGGTGTGGCAGCTCTGTATAGATGGAAAAGTTAGTATTTCTGCTTAGTCCAATATAGTCTTTTGATTCTCTTGCTTTTCATTGTGTGCTTCTTTCCTCTAGTTATGACTGCAGAACACATACAAGAATTTGCATGCTTCACTGACTATGACAAAGAGCTGGTTTGTCACTGGAAGGTGCCTGCACAAACCAACTGCTCCAAAGAATTCCTGCTCTGCTACAGCAAGGAAACTTCTTCTGTGTCGTAAGTGTTTAATAAGATGTTACACTGCTATTGTTAGGGCTTCGTAGATCCTATAGCCACTACTGGCTTTAATTCCCTCCCTCTACTGTGGGTGTCTGGGACAAAATGTACTTCAGATTATTCCTCTTAAAGAAAAATGGATTATTTCCTTTTAAGTAAAATGAGTTTCTGCAATTAACAGCACTCTCTATTCAGTCGTCTACTCTTCTGTAGAACTTTCTGCTCTCTTAGTAAAGAGGAGGGATCAGGTCCTACTAGTAAGAGTGGTAGGGCTCTTAAAAGTTTACAAAACCTTAACTTCATGCAAAATTTTACCTTCTTCGTGGGAAGTCTTACTTGATTCACTGATCTGTAGCCTTTGTGAAAGATACATTCTGCTGGAGTCCAGCTGATTGTCTCTGCATACAGTCTAACTCCATGTTCAGGCACAGGCTGTTATCCCTGTTCTGAGCAGGGCCAGTCATCATCTCTTACAAAAGAAGATGCATCTGAGTTCTCCTGTTCCTTATTGCATGATTTCACCACACCAACATCCAAATAACCTTGCTCATACACTGCAATATACCTGTTCCTATGCTAACAAGCTGTTAGTATGTTCCTTAAGAAGCTGAAGTGTGACAATGGGTGGTATTTGGGATCAATCCTTGGCCTTTCTGTCAAGTTTTTCTTTTGTGCAATACAGATATCTGGGGAGTGGCTGGGGGGGTAGGTTGTTTAGGGATCTCAGTTTTGTTTTGAAAATATTTCTGGGAACTGACTTATCTCACTTATGATTAGTTATACATGTTGGGAAACTTGATTTCACCTTTCCAAGGAATAGTGTGTCATATTCTCTTAAACATCGCATAATTTTGTGCCTGTTTTTCAGAAACACGTGTGTTCCTGAGAATGAAAAAGACAGTTTAAGGTGCACTTGTACAATATATCCAGATTATTTTGTATCAGGCCTCACATATATTCTAGCCCTACAATTCAATGGCACTGATATGTGGAATTGCAGTGTTACACCAGCCCTTGTTGGTAAGAACCTGTTTACTTTGTCACTGGCACATCTGGTTCCAGGCTTTGCAATCCTAGCTAACTTCTCATTCATGTTGCCTGAACAGTTTTTGCTTATCAGAGGTGCAAAGTGTCATGGTAGCTTAAATGCAAAATCCATTTGTTTTAGAAACCTCATTCTGGATTAGATTCTTAAGGAATTAATCTAAGTAATGGGGAAAGCAGAGAGTGGTTCTTCCTCTAGTTATACCTTCTCAGCTGCAAGCCAAAAGGAGTTTGGGGGCTTAGATTATCTTCAGTGCATTTTACTTGTGGCTTACAGGATGAAGAGAAATCATGCTAGTTTCAGTTTCTAGAAAGAAATTAGGTTGTCCCTACTGAAATTCCTCCCATTCCTATCTCTGTTATACTCTGATTTTTTCTTGCTAGTTGAATTGTGCTACATGAACAGAAGATTTTTTTACAGTAATTGCTGTTGGATTTTAACAGCCAGTGATAAAAAGTTAGAGACTGCTCCTAAACAGGATAGAGCGTAGACACAGTTCGTATCTCTGCCTGGGCCCCCAGTTTGGTCAGAACAGTGTGCTTGTTGGTAACGCCTGTCACCTTAAACACTCAAGAGAAACCATTTTCATACCTTAGCTGAGACAGGGATGTAAGCTTATTATGTTTTCTGTTGGCAGAATTGCAGCAGTTTTTCCTGCTGAATCTGACAAGCTCCTTAGGCAGGCCAAGGAACTGGGTCTCTTCAGAATACTTGATTGATGCTGCTGCTTATCTGTCAAATAAGCAGAAGCCCACATTGATTTCCAAGAGACAGGGAGCTGGGACAGCTTGGCTGTGACACTGGAGCTCTGTGCCCACTCAGCCTCATAGCTGCTACTGTCAGGGCACAGGTTGTTCCCGTTTCTTCAGACTGAAGTATGCATCCAATGCACCAGAAGGCTGTGCTTGCAGTTTGTTTAGCCAGCTTGAAGAATCAGTGCTTGTTAATAAATACTCTGAAATTGCTCAGGTTTGGCCTCTCTATTCTCGTGCCTTCAGCATAGTAGAAAGGGCTAACTGCATTGACTGCAATGATATTCTGGTCTTTGGTGAATGCTTCTCTCTCTTCTCTATCAGTGCTCTCCTGTTACCCTGTTCTGTGTTTTTTAATATACAGTTAAGCCGAGAGCCCCCAAAAATCTTGCCATTGAGAAAGCTGAAAATGGTAACTTCAATCTGAGTTGGGAGGAGAGCTACTCCCCTCCATCCTTGCTCTCTGGACAGCCAGTCATCTATGAAGTGAAATACTGGAGGAAGCATCACCCAACAGAGGTAAGAGATACCCAGTCTCTTCATTTTCTATCTCTGGAGCTTTATGACTTAAAAAGTCTTCTAGAAAGTCAGTTCATGAATAATAGTGTAAGGGCCAGCAAGAGCAAGTCCTACAGTGTTCCTGATTACATGCTTTCTAAAGTTCATTTACTGTAGAAACCCCAAGATGGTTCAGCTCAAGGTCAGGGAATTGAAACTCTTCTGACTGCTACCCCAAAACGGTCTGCTGCTTGCAGAACACAGTGCAGAGATTGAAAATAGAGTGCTTCTGTTCCCTGAACCTCATTTGCTCATTTGATATCAGGAAGCTGAAGGATGGTGACTCTGTGGGGCAGGTGAGGCACTTCAAACACCCTGCTGAATAATCCAGCATTTCTGGGCTGGGCTCCCTCTGTTAGTGGAAGAATATGCATGGTGGCAGGTAACAAATGCCACCTGCTGGACATGAACTGCAATGTCATACACAGTTTGTTCATTTGTGAAAAGCCGCTGAAACACATAACACTATTGGTATTTAGTTGCTATCACTAACCCTTAACCCTATAAAGAAATCAAAGTGAACTTTCTCACTTTCTTTTCAGGTTTATGTAAAAGCAATTAACTACCAGGCAAAAAGCTTTGAGATCACTGCAAGCTCCTTGAGGAGAGGCCATGATTATGTTGCAAGTCTCAGGTGTAACTATTTGGACTACCCAGCCTACTGGAGTGACTGGAGTGGAGAAGTTGAATTTCACTATGGTAATAGTGTCAGAAATAGCAGTTTGGTAAAAGGATGGTGTATAGGATGGATCTTACATGCTCTGCTCTGCTACTCTCTTGGAGGAGAGTTATGAACTCATCATCTTCGTCATTTTGAATGTAATGTGGATACATCTGTAAAGGCTTCCAGACACTATACACAGACAGGCAATTCCTTGGGAAACTGAGGAAGAGAAGACCAAGGGAGGTTGGATTGCTTAGCCTTGTGAAAAAAAGACTGAAAGGAATGTGTTTATTCTCTATAAGTGTTTCATGAAGTAGACAACAGGGAAGCAGAAGAGATATTTGAACTAAACAGCAACATTGATGTGAGAACAAGTAGGTATAAATGAACAAGATATATATATATATATTTATATATATATATGCTGCAAATTAAGCAGTATTTTAAAAGAGGCATGACAGTTTATAAAAACCCCTGAAGAGCAACAGAGAGAACAAGAAACACAGCTGCACTGCAGTGACAATGATAATGCTATTTTAGGCACTGTGTGATAGGCCTTGTCCCTGAGGGCTGACAGTGGCCTCAAAGTATACCTTGGCTCTCCCAGCTCCTCCACGCCCAGTAGCTGACCACAGTACTTCTGCCAGAGGGTCTCTGACACACTGCACACCATCAGTACTGGCAGCTGTGGAAGTCTGCTGTTTATCTGCTGGAGGCTTTATTTTTCATCCTCTAAAAGAGCATTTTTTTTAAGTTCCAGAAGAGCAGCAAATATTGCCAGTGCTTGCATTTAGAAGCATATTCACATGTAAATATATGCTTGTTTAACAGATTACCAGATGAAGGCTGAAGACATTTTGCAGATGGCTGTACCCACATCCTGTATACTGATCGTGGCAGGATCTGTAATTTGTTACTTCTGTTTCACCAAGTAGGTATCCTGCTTGTTATAGAGTAACAGTTTATTGGGATATCAGTATTGCTATTGCTTAGCCTAATGTCTGGTAGTACAGAAATCTAATGTTTTGAGGTTTCTCAGCACCTTTATTCAGCTGTCTGAGCAGAGATTTTATAAAACCAAATCAGTTGCACTCTGTCATTTTCTGAATAGTCTTTATTAATCTTACTAGAATAGGCTTATTACAGTAGGGGATTGTCAGTCTTGGACTGTGGTCTTTGCTGGAGTTCAAGTAGTGATGGCTAAATACCTTTATTTCTTTCACAATTTTTAAATGGTAAAGTGAGATCCTGTCTATTTCACACATCATTTTAAATATGATTAGAAGAACAGGTGACTGTCATTGTGTAGAGCAATCACAGACCAAACATACAAACATCTTTGCACTGGTTTAATGAAAAGCAGAAGATGCCCAAAACAAACAGTTTCTTTTGCTGCAGTGCAGATGCCTAAGAGGGAAAGAACAAAAGAGAGGAATGTACACCAATTAAGCCCAAGTGCAGTCAAAACAAGTAATTTTCATTCTTCCCTTGCAGAGTGAAGAAAGAATGGTGGGATCAAATCCCAAATCCAGCAAAGAGCCATTTGGTTGTAAAAAATGTGAAGGTAATTTAAAAGCTTTGCAAAAAATACCTTTTCCTGATTATCAGAAGTAGAATATGTAATGAATTCTATTGTCTGTCTAGTGTAAGGGATACTAAATACAGCTTATATGTGTCCTAATCTCATTTGTATCTTTATTAGTTTTCAGTTTTGTGCTACTTTGATGAAATTAAGTTCCCATTCCATGACTTAAAGCAGAGTCATATGGAACAACAAATGTAAGTAAGATTAAAAAAAAAAATTCCTCTGCTTTACAGATGATTGTTTCCTGTACTATAAACATTTAACTGTCCTTTCCTTTTGACTTCCAAAAACAGGAGTTGCAAGAGCTGTCTGGCTCAAAGTTTGTCAAGCCAAAACTTAAAGGGAAAAGATAACATCAGAAACGTTGAGAAATATTGCAGTTGCCACAGCAAATCTGGAGAGTGGTTGCCAAAAGGCAGCAGTGCCGTTTTAACCCCTGATACAATACCAGTTGAAGAGTGTATAGAAATCTGTGAATGTTTAACAGACAGTGAAACTGAGAGCCAAGAAGAAACTGGCAACCAGATCTCCATGTTTGAACCTTGTGAGAGCAGCATCGGTGCTTTCAGAGAGCACCCTGAACACAATGAGTTACTAGCTAACATGTTTGATGCACTTCTGGCAGATGAAAATAACATGCAAAAATATAAAGGCCCAAACATCCCCACAACTGAGAGGAAAACCTTAGAGAACATTGGATCAGAAAATCCATTACAGCGAAATCCAAACGAAAGTGCAGCCCAGAGTCCACAACCATGTGATATTTCTCATACAGCTCCCGTTTTCACCAAAGCCTCTCAAGATGACTACAATTGTAGTACAGCTAGCAAAGAGTCGGAACTATCAGAAGAATCCTTTGAATCTGGCTATCGGAGCTCCAGCATAAATTCTGCTTCTCTGGATGCAAGAGATCTTCAACAAATGGTTCATCAAAGCCTTTCTCCGTGTAGTTCTGAAAGTGTGCTTGACTCTTGTGTCCTGATCCAGGAGTCTACAAATAAATCATTGTTTGGAACCAAAAC
Source organism: Thryothorus ludovicianus (assembly GCA_013397245.1). Classification (NCBI taxonomy): domain Eukaryota; kingdom Metazoa; phylum Chordata; class Aves; order Passeriformes; family Certhiidae; genus Thryothorus; species Thryothorus ludovicianus. The sequence goes on from VZTB01015763.1 coordinate 25,287, forward strand.
AGACAGAATAAACAGCCCTGCAGACAGGAGTTCTGATACCCTTGTGTCTGCGTCCATGGGGTTGTGTGGCTCTGCCTACAAGAGCTGTGACACCCTTTTGTCTCCATCCCTGGAACCCTGTGGCTCTGCCTACAGGAGTTTTAATGTGCTTGTGTCTGCATGCAAGGAACCAAGCAGCTCTGCATACAAAAGCTTCAGCACCCTTGTGTCTCAGTCGCTGGCTAACAGTAGCCTGCCTTCCTCACCACCTTTGAGCCAGCTCTCAAAGAGATGCAGCTGCAGAGGGCAAAGCACTCAGCCTGCTGGCGATTCTATGTGTTACAGCTACGGATCTCCCAGCACTGAGCTTGATTTTCCAAACACCTGTTCAGAACATACTGATTTTCTGTCTTTCTCCACACATGCAAATGAAGATGCTTCAGCTTTTCTTTCAGAAGAAGAAATACATAACCAAGTAATATATCAAAATGTTCAAAGGAAAGCAAATATAATTTCTTGCCCCATTGCACCTCAGCCATCTGGTTATCAGCCTTTTGGTAGTGCACATAAATGTAACAGTCTATATTGGGACAATGAGGTTATCTCTACATCACTCTATGAATCCTTCGTTAATCCATGCAACAACCTGAGTGAAGACCCTCTGGATACTGCAATCTATGAATCTGACCCAAGGATAAGGGACTCTGTATGTTTGACTATTCAGGGTTCTGACTGCACCCTTGTCCCAGGTTTAGCATCTAGTGAGAATGACACACACACGATGGATGGCAGCCCTTGGTTCAACAGTGCTAATGAGCTGTCTGGTGATAGCAATGATGAAAATATCAGCAGAGATGAACAGCTGTTGCATTTGTTGGAGATGAAATGTCAAGATTTAAACAGCAGAGAAAGAGCTACAAAGGGAACAAAATGGAAAAGCTTTAACTCTACTGGTAAAGTAGAACAAGAAGGTGGTGATAATGGACTAAAATACTGACTTGCACTGCCATTCACACAATCACTTGAGGGAACTTGGAGATGCAGGGGGAAGTGAAGAGGTGCTGAAGCTTGCAGATGGGGCGGGGGGGTGTGGCTCAGCAGTCAGCTTACCAGCATCACTGGACAGTATTGGGCTAACCTTAGACAGAAAAACTGCCCTGGAACTCCGTGGCTCAGACAAGGTATTGCCTTGTCATCTTGTAAATCCTACCCTAATTCTCACACCATTCACAGTGAGGACTCCAGACTGGCACTTGCAATTAAAAAAAGTAGAACTATTAATGGAAAACAGCAGGAAGAATGAGAAAAAAATGAAACTTGTACAAACCCTTGACCACGAATTCCTGACAACTGTTATATGGAGGTAGCCTAGCCACATTTGCCAAGACTGAGCTAGTCTTTGGAAATAAACTGTATGGTAAGTTGAACTGTTGCTTGTTATTTCAATCTTGACTGAAGTGAGGGCTGCTATAGGTCACCCATGATTCATTGGGATGTAGCACTCGTGCCTGCCTAGGACTGGTCACTGAGACATGCTGCAGATCTCTGGGGACAGCTGGGGTCCCAGCAGTGGTAGCTTTACAGGGACCAGGGCAGAGCTGGTGTCTGCAGCTGCGAGCAATCTCTAAAAGGGAGCAGCAGCTGCAGGAAGCAGGAGTTCTTAGTACAGCTCCTGTGGTTACTGCCCTGCCTGTGTGTTGCTTGGGAAGCACATAAAGGTGATGTAGAACACACCTGGAAGTGGGATATAGGTGCAGGTCCAAAGGGAAGGTGATTGATTTATCACACAGCTTCCATAACTTACTTCTTTTGGGGCGAGGGATGTTGTCTTGTGTACTTAGCCCTGGCATGGGGTGTATGTTTGTATACCTGCTCAATCAAGACCTGAAATAAAGATTACCATCATTTGAACTTACACAGTGATATTATTGGTGATTAGTTTCTTATCTGGTAGAAACAAGCAGTTACTTCAGCAGCTATAAAACGAATCAGGGATTTCTAAGCAGTGTTTCTTCCCAGAAAGATTATCCAGTGTGTGGTCCGACACCCTTCATGGAATATTTTTTTGGCTTCTTGTCCAGTCAGAATGAGAATTAGCCTGCACCTTAAAGTATATACTTCTTGTTGGATAATTATTCAAGAAGTTTTACTGACAACTTCTCTACAGCATAATTATATATTTCATTATGGTAAATTCCGCCCTAATATGTTGGTGGCAGCGTAAAACAGGTAAGAACCATTAAGTAATTGGGTTTTCCTATTGAAATATATACATTTATTCTCATTTAGAAAACTATTTTGTATTGCTATTCGTAAAACAGGAAACTGTAATGCTAAGCACAGCAACTGGTAGTGCAAGTGTCTTCCAAGCTGGTAAAATAGTAGAGGTATCTATGTAGAAACACCAGTGATGCTTTCTTTCCCTTCTGCTCCTGTACTCTCTCATGCGTTCTTTGTGAAATCATCCATGAAGGCTTGTGCTTGGCTGAAGAGGTCTGCTCAGGTCAACTTTGCTGCAGCACTCACTTCTCTGCTGAGCCCCAGCTGCATTCTGCCTTTCCTTGGCTTTTTTCTCCCACATAGCTATGCCCTGCAGTCTGCACATTTCCGTAAGATGGCTTTCTGTGTTCTTCCCTTTCTCTCCCTTCAGTGTATCTCTGGTGAAATGGAACCTAATTCTCAAGAAGGGAGATTCCTGTTCTATGTCTTTGTATAGCCCAGAACTGGAGATAGAGAGTGGGGCTGAGGGGAGCTGTGTGGCTCCCCCTCCCCCTGTGATGGGCATGGTGCCTGCCTGTAGTGTGAGCTGAGTTCCATGTTCCATCCTCTAGCCCTGCCTCTTTTGCCATCCACAGCTATTACCAGGCTATGAAAGCCAGGTGAGTTTCAGATGACAGATTTATAGCCCAAGCTGGTGATCTGCCTCTTGGGTGATGAGTGGGAGTCGTGACTTCAAGCTGGCAGTGAGGGGTCTGGACTGAGGACCAGCCTGTGCCTGCATGCTTATACAGAGAGAGACAGCTCGCCCTCCCAAGAGAGGAGCTTTGGTACCATCCAGGCCTGTCATTTTGCTAGTGGAGGGCTTCTGGAAGGACAGAGAATTACTGATCATGGTAAGTGTATTCATTGGTTTTCAGTTTGTTCTGAAAGACTGCTGTGCAAGTGAAGTGTGCCAAGCTTTAACCTAGTTACATTGCCATTTATTACTTGCTCACAATCACTGTCTCCACATCTTTCTCACCTGTCTGTCTAGCAAAAACTAGCAACCCGACTAACCATGAGTGAAATAGGTTCCTGTGAAAAATAGCTGGTGCATTCACATTTCAGTTCAGATACACTCTTTTGCAGAAAACCACAGGCTTGGCTTAATTTCTCTTCTGAACAGAGTTGGCTTCTTGGAAATATGCACCTGTAAGGATCAGCTGTTGGCAAATTCCCGTCAATCATGAAGTTTTTTATTGCCCAAAAAAACCTAACAATAACCACAAGGGTGATACTAGTATAGAGCAGGACTTTGGGGATGTGGAGTCAGGTCCTTGGGGGTAGGGGACAAGTTAATTTAGGATGAAGGAGAGGTCAGCTTTTTAAATAGCTTGCTTCTGCATCTTGCTCTGCAGACTACATTGTTGAGGCAGGGTGCAAGGATGTCCAAGTGTTCACCCACCCTGAGCTACAAACTTTATACAAGAAAACCAGTTCTTTTAAGTGTTGCAATGATAGGGCCAAAGGAACAAAGGGTGAGAGAACTGTAACTCCCAAAACCCTTCGCCCTAAGGTTTACCTCTGACCATGGAATAATGTGACAAAACTCCTTAATGATGAGAGGCTGAGAGAAGAGTTTGTTTTCCCCTAACCATGTCTTTTCTGCAGAAAACCTCTTAGGGAGCATGATTCATGCAGTTTGTGTTCTAGCCCTGATAGAGGTGCTTCCAAAGTGTGTCATTTTGTATGCAGTTGCTTTTACAAAAAATAGGTAATTTTTATTAATTGTTAGGAGGACTATGCCTGTGCAATGCCCAGGTATGTGTGCCCATTCATGCACACAAATACACATCATTTCTCACTTCTGCAGATTGCTGAATACGAGATCTGCCCCAGGCTCCCACGTGATGATGTATCTTGATCTTACATTACCTGGAATTCTAATTTTTTTCACCACACTTCTCTGACTGAGATCCTGTAGTCATGGCCACAGCCCTCAAGGCCTCTCCTACTGCACCAAAGTCACAAGGTCGGAAGCCAAGCAACAGCTCAGCAGAAACTTTCTGGGAAAAAAGCAGGGAGTCCAGTGAACTGGATTGGTTTTCAACTGCAGGACTGTTGTCTTTCTAAAGAGATTGCTTCAAAGCAAAGGAAAAACACAGTCAAGTGAGGAAGAGGGCATTTTCCAGATACCTCACTAACACAACCAAAGTTAAAGCTTAATAAATTGCCATACCTTGGCCTGTTTTCCCAGAGTGCCTAATAACAGCACTAAGTGCAGCTATCAGCAGCACTGCTGGATTGCTGAATCCTGAGCATTTTCATTCTTTGTGACAAGCTTGTTGAGAGGAACTTTACATCTTTGCTGAACTCTGACAAAAGGTGGTTCGCTCTATTTGTCCCTTTTGCTGTCCTGCTTTGAACCTGCCCCTCCTATAACACTGAAATATAAGACTGCAAGATGAAAGAGAAGAACTGGCAGCAGCCCTAGTTGAACAGAATGAGGAACTGGTGGCACATTTAGCTACATGAGGGGAGGAGCAGCTGTTTTTTGTTCTTTTTTTTTACTCTTTGCCAGAATACTCTCTATAAAACTGACCATCTGTGCATGACACCTAAGATTCTGTATTGTGAATGCAGAGAGGCAGTTGTCCTGGCAAGAGTTGTTACTGTACAGCCTGTGAGCCACAGTGTGTCTTTGGTAGAGGGATTACTCTGCTAGACCTCTCCTAGTCCATGGAGTGTGGCAGGCATCCTAAGGAGTTCCTGTCCCAGTTTAATGATGGATCAGCCATTTCCTTCATCCTGTCTCTACCTATTGTAAAGAGCAGGGCATTCATAAAGTGTGGTGTTTGTCCTCTGGTTGAAGGCTACCAAGTTGGTGACTAATACAAAGCACTGGGATTTTCCTACTTGGTGCTGTTTCCCCTGCTCTTAGAAATGGGGAAATTTGCTATAAGCTGAAGGGTTTGAGGTTGACTGCTTCTCCCCAGCTCAGCTACTGCTGGTTTCACTTGCAATGAGCCACCCACACAGCAACAAGAATTATAATGAGGTGAGAAAGCACTGAACTGCATTCTGGGGGTAAAATTTCCATGCCTGGGTCAACCTTATAACCAGTCCCCAGTTCTTGTTCTGATGCCCAAGAGAGTTTCTGTGAGAACCAGGTGTCCATTGGCTGTGGCTGGCAATGGAGCCAGTGCCTGTGGTAAGTATCCAGCTGAGGTCTGGACGAGCTGGCTTGTACTGTGCTGTAAGTGCTGACCATTGCACATGTCTGGCGGGCCCTGGGCTTGAAAGTTGTGCAGGACAGTTCACTGCTGGATGGTCTTCCTCCTCCACTGCCTGGCTGACGTGCTTCAGAAACACATAACACGCTCTTCCACAACATGAGGGGGGGCAGTGAAGCCATGAAATGCTTTGTTTCCTCCACTACAACAGGAATGAGGATACACAGTTTGGCATGTGCTGACTATTTCATGGCATCATTCTGAGCTGTGTTGGGCCCCTGCAACAGACACTTGTTCAGAAGCATTAGGAATTCTTTCCACTTCTGGTCAAGGTGTTTTTGCTGTTCTTACAACTTAAAAACCTCTGGCTCTGGGTTTGTGTAGCAAGATTTTATAGTGGAGGGGGGCTATAAGGGTGGCTTTTCTGAGAAGCCACTCCCTTCCTGCCTTTTCTCCTCAAGACACAGTACTGCCAGTGACATGAGAAGTCACTAAACTTCTTAGCACTGCATGTTCTGTGGTTTACAGATGCAGCTGGCCACCCCCTGCAGCTTGCTAGGTGAACCCTTTGCTTTGCTCTGCACTTGCTGCCACAGCCAGAGGCAGAAGACAGCTGCTGGGCTTTTCACCCTGTGACAGGTGCTGGGGGCTGCCTAAGGCACACTCCATTGCTGCACCAGCCCCAAGTGTGGAAGAGCTGCAGCCAAGCAGGATCGGTGGGACATGCTGATTTTTGACAGCTGTGGTAAAACAGAGCTCCATGAGATGCAGATGAGGATCTTGCCATAAATAGCTGTGTGCCAGCAGCAGAGTTCTGGTCTTGGTGCATCCCCACTTGCAGAGATCTGGGGACAAGCTAATATGTTGCCTCTAAGAGGGTCAGATTCTGCCACCCTGCATGGAAGGAGCAGGAAGCTCTGCCAGCACTGGCAATTCAGGTGAACGCTGTGGGAATGTGTGACAGTCTTGCTGACCTTGAGCAGAGATGCTCTGGGCATACTTTGCATGGTGCAGCTGCGGATGTTGGGTTTGAGCCTGAGCAGAGCTGTAGGTTTCTGTTCCAGATGGTCAGGGTGAGTTCACAAGCACAGTCATTCCTGTTTCTCTTTACCAGCATGTGTCTGGTGATTTCCTAAGAGCAGATACAAGCCTCTGTGCAATCTCCTCCATGTGAGCAAGACGTACATAGCCACAGCTCTGTGAAGGTAAGCCCTTTTCCTCTGGCTAGAGCTAAAGCCATGTCCTCTTCCCACAGCGTTCATGCAGTATGGATTCAGACTTGGGGAAAACAAGAGGCTGACCCCAATGTTGATGGCTACAGATAACTGACAAAGACAGAAGGGAGGCAGGAGGGCAGGATGCTTGGGTCTCTGCAGGTAGCATTCAGTATTCCTCAGACTGAAAGCAATGCACTCCTCCCTCCCCTGCAGCATCCTGTGTCAGCTCATAGCCACCACCTGTGGAGCTTTGGTGTTTTTTAACCTGCTGCTTTGCTGACTAACACCTCCGCTTTTTGCCTGGCTCATTCATATTTTAGCCTGTTTCCTGAGCTTTGAGGTGGTTTTTTCTATTGCTTTCCCTTCCAGTCAAACACTGTTACTCATGTCTCAGCTGTTCTCTTGCCATTTTTTACTTATCGTAATGTATGATTATCTTCTTCCTAAATGTCACCAGCTAGTAATGGTGCCTTTGACCCTAAAGTTATGCCAGGTCTGTGTCTTTGATGCTGCTGGGGATATTGGTTTAATTCTGTTATGACAGGAACAAAGTACAGAGGTGGTTCTGTTTCTGTGGAGTTTTTTTTCCTTCTCTTCAAATCATGAACCTGATAACTCCAAGCATGACTAGTTTTATATCCTAGAGAAAGGAATTGTCAGCTCTGTTGTTTATTCTTGCTGATAAACACATACAGATGTTGCCCTTCTTCCAGTGATGGCAAAATGGTTTTGGGTCATGAATAACAGAATCTACCAATCCTTCCCTTGTATGCCCTTCATGCTTGCTTCTTGGTTAATATTACTGCTTCAGGCTGGGCTGAAATTACACTTTTTATGAGTTAAATTTGAGGAAAACATGCCTTTTGGTGCAATATGTTTAAATTTATAAAGGCATTGGTCTTACAGTGCTTCCAGTGTTACTGTTTGTAAAATTAGCTCTATAATATCAAATGCATCTTATTGCATGGTTTAAAAGTAGTGTGGCTTGTGACTGCCAAACTATAACTCTTTGAACTGATTTCCACATCATGCTCTTTTCCTCCCTCCTCTGCACAAATAACAGTATTGGAACACCTTGGAGAGTCCTGTGTAAGCAGGGGGCAAAAGCTACACCACTGTCCTGGTGTGCTATCCTCACAACAGAAAGGTATTACTAAGAGCCTGGGAAATTTCTGACTCAGTCATTCAGCGTCATTAACCCTGTACTGTCCCACACTGCACCCAAGAGTGGTGACAATCTCCACAACCCACAGGCGCTGCCAGCTGAGAGAACACTTTTCTAGAAGATTTGGCCTGACATTGTGCCTGTAAGTGATCCATAAAGCATGCAGAAGGGAGAGCTGGTCTTTGACAGAGGCTGTGAAACAAACACTATGAGGAGAACCTTCTGGACTAAGTCATGAGACCTTCTCTATGCATGTTCTAACAGTGTACCACCAGCTCAGTTACCATCAACTACCTGGCAAGCATGGTCAAGAGCCCCTGCCTGGGCCTGAACATTCCAAAACATCTATTTTTCACAGGGTGAGTCAGAGGCATGAAGGGCTGAACACAGAGCTTCCTCATCCGGCACCCTGCTGCTTTGTGCCAGCCTCACTGCTGCAGTCTTCTTGAGTTATTACAGCTCTTTTTTCTTGCTCCTAGCTCCTCCTGCCTCCACACTGTGTTGTGTTTGCCAAATCACTCCATACTGCTGCTTATGACCCTCTTGTCCAAGGATATAGTGAGTGTGTATGGGTTCCTTGAAGCCCCTTTAAAGGTATCATTAGGTGAGTTGATGGACCCTCTCTCCGTGTCAACCTTGCAATCTAAAGAGACCCAGCCCAGACAAAAGTCAGATATGCCAGGCATGAGCCCCTCACCTGCATAGGACCTCCCTGCCTGTGATGTGAGGACTGGTCTGTTGTCCTCATACTGGGACCATTTAGGGAATGGATGGAAGTTGAACACAGTGGTGCTTGACTGTCTCCAATGTGGCATGTGCTGTACCAGGCAGTTTGACTTAGCCCTTTAATACCTTGACACTGATGCCTCCTCACTGCACAAGTCCACCACTATGACCTTTTAGAGATGAGGTTTGTGAGGTTTTATCAACTCTCCCACCCTTTTCTCATGTAAGAAAGCAGAGCAGTACAGTAATAAATGTGTGGGTGTTTGGACCTGAATTCATCACCTCCTCTCACCACATCCTTCTGTTGGCGCAGTAATACTGATACAGTGGTGACGTCAATCTCCATTTATCGCTGTGTATTCCAATACACCACGGCCCTTGTTGCCCCAAAGCACAAGCAGGCTTTGCTCTACTCAGTGCTGAGGAGACCCACCTGCTCCCCAGCTCCCCAGGTGGGGTCTGCAGCTGCAGTAATGATTTAGCCAGGCTGGTCGTAGAAGTGTTGGAGGGCTGAAATGCACAGAACAGGGCAGGTAATATCCATGTTTCCACCAATTTTCCCTGATGCCACTTCATTCCTGCTTGATGTCGCAGCTTCACTGTAAATCTTTCTTGTAGCTGATGTGGCCCTTGTGCCCCAGCTGTAATTGCTCTTAGCCTCTGAACAGTCAGAGCACCCACTTGTCTCCCTGTTGCTTCCGCTTTATGATTAGATGGCAGTGTGTATCAATAATGATTTCTATTTTCAAGAAGAAAGCTTGTTTGAGCATGTAACTGGTGGACTGTGTCTTCCACTGGTTTTTCTGCTTGGATGCAAAAAATTCACTTTCTCATTCTTGGAAATACCATATTTTTTTCCCTTTCTTTTTTTACTTAAACTCTGTTCTTAATTAGTTTTGTTTTGGGGTTTGGTGGGGTTTTTTGTTGTTGTTGGTTTTGGAGGCTTTTTTTGTTTGGGGGGGTTGTTTGTTTTGTTGTTGTTTTGGTGTTTTGGGGGGTTTTGATGTGTTTTTTGAGTACTTACATTTCCTGGAAATACTTCAAACTGTGAGCTTAGACTGCATCCGTGTTTGGCGCCTTATAGCATCACATTTTCAGATCCTTAAGAAAAATAATCTTCATAAATGTTTGTCTGTATTTGTCCTATTACCTATTCTCTGGTATATTAAAAACTTGTAGCATCATTTACATGTGTATAATATGAACAGCTACTTTTTTTGCTGTGGTCTCATAAGGATACTACTGACTTTACAGAAGTGGTACTTGGCAGCTGTACAATGCTTGACATTTTATAAGAAGTGTCTGTGTTGCAAGGATGCGTGAAGTTGATTCGGAGTCCCCATTTCACAAACCGAGAAAATGAAATGAGGCACTAGAAAGGACTTTTCTAATGCCAGACTGGGAATAAGTTCCTGCCTCTGCTCATTGCCCACTGCCATTCTTTCCTCTGGGTGAACAGTCACATGCTGACAAGATGGAAGCAAATGGGGAGGGCATAAGAAATGGAGTGATGTAGGAAAGGTGGGGGTCCCAATAACAGACTGGGATTGAAACTTGCAAGGGGCCTGACTGGAGCATGCTTCAGAATTAGGGCTGGTATACATCTCCGTTGAAGTCATGAGGTCTTTGGCATCAAAGGCCACAAAGATGCTGCTGCAGGCAGAGCTGCAGCTTTTCCAGCTCTTCTGCACATGTCTTGTCTGTCCATGTCTTGTCATAACAGTCTGGAGCACAGCCAGAAGGTCAGACAGTTTTAGCAGTACTGAAACTGTCCATGATGCTCTTAGAGGTCATAGTCCTTTCCTACCAATCTGAGGTAGGGAAAGAGGAAATAAATGTTGAACTAATCTGTGGGCACTGGCAAGGGTAAGGGATGGGACAATGGGACAGTGGCATCTGAACTGAGAAAGTATTGTCTCTTTGTTTCAGCTATTTTAGCAGATGCTACTGGTTTTCATATTTTTGCTACTGTGCTCTTCTTTAGGAGTCTTCCTCCTAGACTACAAGGCTGTGTGCTAACCTCTCCCCATTGTGTAATGGCAGCCTCTGGTACCTCTGTAAGACATCCACCAATGAGCTACTTGGGCTTCTTGCTTTGACTTTTTCCTGTTCAGTCCTGCCTGTCCCTTCAGGTTGATGGTACCATTCTCTGAGCAGAGGAAGGAAAGTAGGGGAGGCTTTTGAAAGAAACCACAGTCCAATAGGTAAAAGCAGCAAAGACTTTCCCTGCTTTGGTCTGTTCATTTAGGCAGGAATGAGCATAAAAGCAGGGAACTACTGCAATATCATAAATACAAAGTGTCAGAGTCCAAGCCAGTTGGATTCTGAAGTAAGTGCTGGGTCTGCAGACGTCTCTGAGGGCCCAGCCCTTCTTCCCTTCCTCCCTTCCCGTTGCCTTTCTTCCTTTTCCATGGTGGCCAAGAGTGTGGAGTGTGATAGTCACAATACAAAGTGATGCTGAGATGGGCTCATGGTGTAGCCAGTCTTAGCATGAAGTCAAGTGAGCAGGTTTCAGATGGCAGGATAACAGCAAGCCTTCCTCAAAGGAATGAGGATTTGGAGAAGAGCAGTGGAAGATGGGTGAGATCTCAAGGTGGAGTTAGACAGTGGGCTGTACCAGATGCAGTGGTAATGACAAGAGTTATTATACAGACAAAATTTGGGAGAGCTTGGACCAGAGGGGTCAAGCAAGGATGTTTACTCAAGGCAATCTGTAAAACCCAGAAAGAAGGGCTGGAGTGTGAAGGTAGAGAGTTTGCCCTGCCACTGGCAACAGGTGAGGGAGGATGGTGGGGTGCCTGGGGCTCCTTGCTGAGCTGTAACAGTGCTTTGTGGGCAGGGTTTGTTTGGCAGGAAAGAAGGAGCAGCAGCTGCATCATTGCTCCCACAGCAAGGTGTGACACAGTGTCTGTGGCACTTCTGGAGCAAGTCTTGCTGGTCTCACCTGGGCACTGACACACTGAGAGCATATGTGAGCTCACATGAGGCTGCAGGGGCTTTCTAATGGCTGCTAAATTTGTTTTGCTTTCATTATTTGAGTAAACCTGGGAAATTTTTAAACACCACAAATGTTCCCCAAGTCTTAAAGGCTTCATGAGTTTCTCTTTACTGAGTGATTGCCTGGGTATTTGTTCTTGTGCTGGATGCAGCATAGGCACCCCAGGACCTGGATACCTGCAACTCCCCATATGAATACAGGTTGAGGGACAAACAGATTGAGACCAGCTCTGCTAAAAAGGACCTGGGGGCAATGGTGGATAAAAAGCTGGCCATAAGCAGGGCACCTGTGCTGGTAGCCCAGAAACCCCTGTGTCCTGGGGTTCTTCCCCAGCAGTGTGGGCAGCTGGTGGAGGGAGGGGATTCTTCCCTGTAGGCACACAGTTGGTGGTGATTGGGAACGGGGCTGTGGCCCCCCTATAGGCAACAACTGTGCAGGGCAGGTGAACTGTGTTGAAGGTAGAGGAACATGGAATGCTGAGGTGTACTGACCAATCACGAAAGGGGAAAAAGGGCACACAGGTGGGATGCATGTAAGATGAATGCTGTAAAAGGTTGTAGGAAAGAAGAATAAAGTGCTGATGCTTGAAACTATTCATGGTGTTGGCTGCATGTTCTCCTTCACTTCCCCTCCTCTCTGCTCTCTTGAGACCTCACCTGGGATTCTGCCTTCATATCTGGGGCCCACAATGTGATATGGAGGCATGTGGAGCTGCTGTAGTGAGTCCAGAGGAGGCCACAGAGACGCTTCAAGGGCTGGAGCACCTCTGCTGACAGGCTGAGGGAGTTGGGCTTGTTCAGCCTTGAGAAGAGCAGGCTTTGAGGAGACCTTACTGCAACCTTTCATTATTTAAAGGGAGACAGTAAGAAAAATAAAGACAGGCTTTTTAGCATACAACAGGACAAGAGATGATGGTTTTTTAAATCAAAAGGGTAGATCAGACTACGTGACATAGCATATGGGCTCTCCGTGCTGTCTGTGCATCCTTGCAACTTGCTTTCAGTGAAACTATGTCCCTGAAATAATACACATTGCTTCTCCAAAGCCTTGTCCCACTTAGGAATAGCTTGAGAAAACAGTGCTGAAGTCTGTATCAAGTATCAATAGCAAATACTCTGCAGGGAGCACATTTTAAGTCTTTCTGTGCATATCCGTATGTTTCTATAAATGTTTAAATGCTGTGAAAACACAGCCTTAAATGCATTATATGACTTGAGGGCTTTGTCTTGGAGCACGGGCTGTGGGTCAAACAGTCATTCGTATGTGATGCCATTCCCTTTGTTTTAAACATTCTGCTTTTAAATGTCATCTTCTCTGAAGTCTTTCTTGTGGGTTCTCTTCACTAAACCATCAGGGCAGCCCCTCCCTGCAGTCAGTACTGTACATTGTTCTCTTGGATACTATAGGGGAGGTTGGAGGTTTTTTTTCTTATTTTTTTCTCTGGTCTATCTTTCTGGAGTCCCTTAACTAGATATTTCATGCTTATTTAACTATGGGTAGGCCAAACCAATGAGTTTGCAGCAGCTTTTCTTACACAGACCCACAATGATATTTAGCCTCCACTTGGCTAATTCACTGCGTAGTTGTTTAATCTGCAGCAATTCTGCAAAAAAATCTTGCCACTTCTAGTGGCAAGCCATTCCTAGTTGCAAGATACTAATGAATAAAAAATAAGTTAGCAATTAACCCAGGAGTCTTTCTTGTTGCCTGGTTAGCCCAAGTCACAGTCACTTTGCAGCTTTCTCTGTGCATGTGCTGTCAAGGAGCAAAGATTTCACTGACCTTACTTATGGCAAGTTGGCACACTGTTGGACATCCCCTTCTTAGCCCGTGGAATAGATACATACAGGAGAGCTGAAATCAATTGTCTAAATAAGGCACTTTACTTTTAGACATTTAAATGAAAGCAAGATTAATTCTACCTCATCCTTAAGGTGTCGGAGCAGGGCTTTTAATTGGTTATGGGAGTCTTTTTTGTAGTTGTTTTTCTGTTTTGTTTTTCTTTCTTCCCCAGGACATCCAGTGAGGACCACCATGAGGAACAAACGGTGGCTTCAGAATATTTTCTTCTGCCTTTTATTCCAGTACAGTAAGTGCTCAGATATTTCTTTCAGGTTGTACATGCACAGGATTTATCATACGTGCCGGCTCTGATGAGATGTGCATGGCACAAGGCTGCTGCGGGACAGCAAGCACAGGATGGGGCCCGGGCAGAGCGTTCCCCGCGGCGATGAGCGGAGGGAAGGCGCCCGGCTGGGCGGAGTTCGGCCGGGCTGACCCCACTCTGGGGAGCAGCCCCAGCCGGGAGCCTGCAGAGGTAGTGCCTGCCTTGCACTGAAATATCTCCTAGTGACATTAGAGTAGGATTCCCCCCACGCAAAATACCCTTTACTGTAGAAAAGGTTCTGGTGGCCAAGACCAGGATATCCCCAGGGTTGCTATTGGCTGGTCAGCCAGGGTCAGTGGAGTGAACCTCTCCTAGTCTGAGTCTCTTTGCTTAGGACTGGACTGTGCATACAGTCATACCCCACCCGTTTTTTGCTGGTTTCTACCCACACTGCAAACTCCAGCTGACTCAGAGCTGACTTTCTGAACAGATCAGCTGGACAGAAAAAGGCAGTGACAACCATGTCTGCAGGGAACCATGCAAGTTTAGTATTCTACTTACTGTGTGTCGGCAGAGCATTGGACCTGCCCTAGACCTACATAAGGAGAAAAGAAGCATTCAGAATCTTCCTGTCATAGGGGACATCTGTGATGTCTGCTCTGAATTTTGTGTGATGCAAGGTAGGGAATTACCATGTACTAATTTCAGTTTGGATCAATCTAGATCTTACTGTTAAAAGCATTCAAGTTTTGTTTCTGAAGCTGCCAAGGACAGAAATTTCATCCCAGATCTAACTAACTGGTTTTAGGACACTTAATTATTCCTTTCCCAGTAGAAAGCTGTCCTCTTAATTTTGTTAACAGATTCTTGCCCAAAGATACCCTTGCAACTTACCAGCTACCTAGGAATAGTAGTCTGTTTGACTAATTAATGTAATAGTATAGAAGAACACTAATTACTTCTGCTTAATAGCCTATTAATACTTGCTGCCCTTTCTAAAGGAATGCAAAAGATTCTTAACCCCATTTTTTTATAGGAGAATAAAGTTAGGCTAAAAGAGAAAAAGTATATTGCTCCGGATTCTGAACTAAACAGTGTTTGGTCCAGGGCCCTCAGAAGAGTCTATTGAGGGTTCAAAATAAAACGTGAAAATTTTAGAACAGAGTTCTGAAGTCGGTATGAAATTACAAAGTCAAAATGAAGGTTTAAAAAAATCATATATACATCCTTGGGACCAATCTGTTGCAAACATCCCCACGTTTCTTCTGCCACCATCCTAAATCTTTGGGTTATGAAGGACCTTGTATGCAAATCTGAGTGCTGCCCAGAGCTTGTGTAGGGAGAGTAGTGTGTGCTCTGATACGTGAGGACTGGGAAATAAATGTTGTGATGGGTGACATCAGCAGGGAAAAGTTGGACTTTTCTTCTGAACTTACCCCACCTTAGAAGGAGGCTGCACCTTCCGCTGGACACACCTGCTGAGCATTGTGACTGCAAATGCAGACAGCTTGTTCGTGTGCCCAGCCATTTGATCTGGAGGGCAGAATGCTGCTGGTCCGTCATTGCGCACACTGTCTGCATTCCATGCTGGTTCTCTGTGTACAGCTGTGGGATTGGGCATTGGGGTTGTTGAGCATATCACATTAGCAAACAACACTCTGGACATAAAGCATGTTACAGCAGGGAAGGAGGAAGCAAGGAGCGCAGCTTCTCTGACCAAAAAAGCAGCAGAATGACAAAGGGATGTGAGCTCGAAGCATGATTAGCATCAAAGGGTTTGGTTGCCTGATGGCTGCAAGATAATGTGCTCTCAGGAGACTGGGAGCAGCCTTCAGGGTAGTGGGAGACCCACGCTGTACCCATTTAAGCATGGATGTAACAATCTTGAGTCTTTTTCTAGATGATGACAATTTTATTCCCTTCGAAAAGGGGTGATACTATATATATCAGAAATGAATGGTCACTGCAGTAGGCATGGTTTGAACCAGCATGGCATGCTGCATCTCCTGCAGCGTCTTAAGTTCTCTTGAGAAGTCTGTAATTAGTAAACTGCTTATCAGACTGTGTTGCAGTGTGATGAATAAGAATGTTTTATAGAAATTAAAGTAACTACAAATTTGCAATATTTTTTAATTCCCAAGTTTCATGAAAAACTTACTTCAAGGCTCTGGAGCTGGACATAAAAAGTGTTGATGCTGCAGATATCACACTTTAGAAAACAGAAAAGAGAATGGCAAAGAAAACATTACTAAAATAGCACTTTAAAAAAAGGTGTGTAAAGTACTATGTAAATGTATAATGAAAACTTGACTAGCAAAGAACAGTACTCAGTTTAGAAAGTGGTATCATTAAAATGCTTGAGTATGCTACTATTTCTTATTGGGTTTCATGCCTCTTCTATTGCCATACAAGCCAAGACTCTTACAGAAATCTGTGACTCTACTTTAGTGATTGAGAGGGGACAGGGATAAGTCTAAAAATTCAGCCACAATTTGGGCATTTCCTGATTTTGGCTGCACAGCATTTTTAATAGGTTTTTGTTTGACACTCATCTTGCCGTCAGTGACTTGTCACTCTGTAGAGTTGGAACATATGTTATGCCCCAAAACTGGAGGCTTTCAGAAGGGGGAGTACAGTTGTCAGAGACTGGTCTGTTCCTTTCACCTTTAGTGGAAACCCTGGGGACTGCAAATATCGATACAAAGTTCTTCCTGCTTTATCACAGGAGCTGATATTGTGTTTTCTCTTTCCAAACCTACAGCTATGTGTTGTGAAAGCATCACTTGTTTTGTGGACTATGTACAGACCCTGTCCTGTATCCTACGAGATGAATTGGGGGCCGGTTCATACAATCTCACTGCAACATGGTACGTCTTGGTGGGATGAGCAAAGTCCATTTAGCAGGAGCCTCTACATGGCCATGGCACAGTGGTGACCTTCTGTCCTCTTTGTTAGGTAGAAATCCTGGTTTTGCTGCCATGCTGGTTTTTTACTGGGTGTTTTGCACTCCAGTTACAAACTGACTTCCCCCCTAGCAAAGGACCCCTGGTTCCTGTCTCTGCTGACTGCTATGCTGACTCCAGCTTCCTTAGCATTGCCTTCTTTGCTGCCATGGGAATACCTCGTCCTTTGCTGCTGTTAAAATTGAACTTTCAGCCGTGTGCATTGTCAGGGCTCACGCAGATTGTTCAGTCTGCTGCTGTTCTGCCCCAGCAAGGGAGTGTGTGTAGTCTTGGGCTGTGTAGCCCTGAGAAGCACCTCAGGGTTTCCTTTCCAGAAACACTTTCTTATTTCTCTCAAAGATGCTAAGCTGAGCAAGTAGAAGGGAAAAAAAGAAATCTATTGAAGTTCAAAGATCATTTTTTATTGGGACATGTTGATTTTTATTTTAATCATTTCCTGTGTCTGGTTGTTCAGCAACAAATTAATCCAACTATAGCATGTGATACATGCAGACTTGTTCATTTTGGCTTTTTTTAGGGCTCCTGAGGAAGATCCAGAAAATATTGTGGCTGCCTGCAGTCTCCTGCAATTGTCAAGAAACACCAGTTACACACAGTACATGTGCACTGTGGACATGACTGAATTCCTGGCAGATACCAAAATCCACGTGAATATTACAGAGATAGATGATAGGCAGCATGTGATTTCCAAAGACTTTTATTTGTCAGACAACAGTAAGTACAAAAGTGGTGAATTTGATAAATATTGTTTGACTTTATGTGCTAGGATAGTCTGGGCAAGGAGTAAGAGTGGTAGCAAGCAGTGTGGAGCTACGTTTGCTCTACACTCCTCTACATAAAGCACTGTGCTCTTATTGCTATTGTGCTTGATGCTGAGTTTAGAGCTGGCTTAGTCCATGCCTTTTGTGGGGAAATTCCTTTTCCCCATGAAGCAGTAGGTGATAAATATCCACCTTAGACTAGTCTTATACCTAGGCTATGCAAGAACTTGTTCTTGGCTGGATTCTAAAGGGCAGGAGAAATTGCTTTATTACAAATATCACAAATCACAGAATACTTAATATGGTTTGGGTTGGAAGGGACCTTAAAGATCATTCAGCTCCAATCCCCTGCCATGGGCAGGGACACCTTCCACTAGACCACATTGCTCCAAGCCCTATCCAACCTGGCCTTGGACACTTCCAGGAATGAGTCATCCACAGTTTCTCTGAGCAACCTATGCTACCTCCTCACCTCCCTCACAGACAAGAATTTCTCCCTGATATCCCATATAACCCTGACCTCTGTCAGTGTGAAGCCATTCCTCTTTGTCCCATCACTACATGCCCTCGTTAAAAGTCTTTCTTCAGCTCTCTTGTAATGTACAAGGAGCTGGAGGCTCCCAAAAGGCTTTTGCAGTGGACACCTGAACCAATGTGATATTATTTTGGGTGGCACGAGGTGTCCCAGATGTACTGGTTGTGGCAGTTCCCCTTTCTGGGGCAGCTCCTAATCATTTTTGCATAACACAAAGATTGAATGCAATCATGTAGTTGTCTTGGTGGAATGTTGGTATGTTCTGGGTTGTGTCGCAAACTGTGAACAAAAAGAGTGGTTAGCCATGCAGATGGGTACCACACAGGCATAGGAAAAGGATTTTTCTATTTGGGTTCTTCTGAAATTAAACTTTACTTGAGAAGTGGCATCTTTCTGACAAATACCATTTCAGGAAGCCTCCTTGCTCCCACTGACAGACTAGAGTCTGGATAGTGGTGCTTTGCCTATCTCCTGGAGCTCCTCATCCAAAGGCATCATAGCTTGGTGGTGGGCCCTGCAGACTGCTGGTGTTTTGCATTACTGCTTTTCAGTGTATCCCTGAAGGGATACAAAAGCTTACTTTTTGGGCAGTTGAGACACGGAATTGTGGTGGGTTTATGCAGTGTTCCCTAGATTCATCTTTTCCTCATTATTTTGTTACATTGAGGGGTATTTCCCCAATTTTGCAAGTGATCATGACTACATAGAGTTCTTTTATGTCATGAGAAGAACAAGGTGCTTTACATTTTACATAACCTCCCAGGAGTTTATTAGCCCTGTGTACTGTCTTTTCTTCTCCATAGGCAATGAGGAGGTTCAGAGACAAGCAGAAGGTATATTCAGAGAGACATGGTCCTGATTTCATTATGCTCCTCACATGTGAGGTTCTTGCATGGCTGAGGGCAGGAATGCTGTGGATGTTCTCTAGTGTAGGAAGGCCCACCACTGCCAGGGCAGCTTTGTTCCCTACTCACTCTTCATTGCTGATACCATGTTGGGCCATCTCTTAACTGTACTAGTCTTATGAAAAGTAACACCATCCTTTCTTTCAGTAAAACCGCAGCCTCCATTCAACCTGACCGCTTTGTTCTCAGAGGGTTACAATATTTCTTGGGAAATCATCTACCAGAACTCTTCCTTCTACCTTTTGAATGAGGAGCTGGAATATCAGCTGCGTTACAAAAGAAGAACTGACACCTGGGCGGTGAGTGAGATGTCAGTTTGCCATCAGGTAGGGTGTACCAGAAAAGAGGAGGCCAACACAACCAGGAGAGTAGCACTGGTGGGAAAGAAGGGGTTTCATAATTTAGAAAAAATGTCTTTCTGCCTGACTGGACTGAAAACACACAAACCCAAAAATTAATTGAGAGACAGAAGCTGTGTGAGAAGTATTCGATCCTGTGAGGAAGGCTGATAATTAATTTTATTCTCATGCTGTCCTGCCTGGAAGGCTCTCCCAGGATTGCATGCAGCTGCTGACCAGTCAGAGCATGGCCTTGCAGAAACAACATGAAAGCAGAAGAAGTTACTTTGCAGGCATCTTCACTGTGCCTCAGTGCGAGCAAAGCAAAAGCAGCCACTCTAGTGTTTGATGTTTAATCATTCACAGACTCAGAAGACTAAAGCTGTTCATGAAGATAAACGGACATTGGTGATCCTGCCATGGGAGCTGCAGGCGAACACTGAGTACGAGTTCCAAGTGAGAGCTAGACCCCGGGAGGACAGTGGCTATGGTGGCTTTTGGAGTGAATGGAGCTCTCCGCTGTCACTGAAAACCAGCCCTGCCGGTACATTCTACCAGATCTCCTTGCCCTTTCAACTAGTCCAGTGTCAGAGAATGCTTTCAGAAATTTAATAAAATCTAATTGATTAAAACAAATTTTAAACAGTCCAGTGAAGATGAGCATGGTTAGCTTCCTTACTGGTTATGTGAACCCCAAGCCTGGGCTGTCAGTATTGACGTTCTCACTGTGTGGCAAAAAATAAATGTTTGGTAGGGTTGGCTGCACATTTGGATGCCACTTGCAGGACCACAGCCTCTAGCTTCCTTTTCAGTGTCAAATGTCCAGGGTCCTGCTTGCAGCTTTCATAAATGGGGGAGATCTCCTCTACTGGGTCTTAGCGTTGTCTTCAGCTGAGGGGACAGGGATCCTGCTCTCAAACCTGAGTTCTATGCCTAGACTCTGATGTTTGCTGATGCTAGGCATGGGTGTTTTGTTTGGTAGCCACCACTCTGCAGGGAGTTCACAGTGCTTTATACTCAGAAGTACACTGATGCTTGTCATGGTGGAAAAGAGGCTATCAAAATAAGAAGCCTTTGCTCCAATAGAGCAGGTGCAAAGTGACTTGTGGTCAAGGCCAGCAGCATGTCCTGAGCTTCCCTGATCTCACTGATCTGCAGCTCCAACTGAAGTATTACAGGGTTTGCCTGGTGCAGTGGCAGCAGGGACAGGCTCCATTTGCTAAGGGATATCTGAGTTCTGGATCTCAAATGTGCTTCTCATCACAGGAGGAGAGCAATCACCAAGTAGTCATCTAGTCAATACCTGTCTCTAATCAGCTGTACTCTTTGACTTCACAGATTGTCTGTGGAGGTGTCCCTAAACCAGGAGTCAGAAACACCAGGGGTCTTGGTGGCAGGAAGCTGTCCTGCCCTAACTATATTGGCTGTCTGTCTGTATTGCAGCCAGGTCATAGGGCAGCTGATGTACTTCTCCTTTCATTATTGCAGTTATCTCTGAGCACCCTCTATCAGACCTGTCTGTAGTACTGATGCCCAGATGACAGCCTCAATATCCCAATGAGAGAATCTAGGATAGAAATAAAGGGTATCTCATAGAATCATTTAGGTTGTAAACTATCTCCAAGATCATCAGGTCCAACTTTTGACTGATGGTCACTTTATCAACTAGACCATAGTACTAAGTGCCACATCCAGTCTCTTGAACACCCCCAAGGATAGTGACTCCACCACCTCCTTGGGAAGCCCTTGCCAACAATTGACAACACTTTCCATTCCAAAAACCTTTATTCTTCTCACCATCTCCTGTTTATTGTTCTGAGTATAAGTGCAAGGTGAGCCTGAATGAACTTGTCTCTTTCTCCAGCAGTGACACAGACAGCAGGCATAGAATGGCTGTTGCTGTTTGGTATTGTCGTGGCAATCATGGCCTCAATCACCACATTTCTGGCCAAACAACAGAGGTAAGAATGCTTCAGGTGGCAGGAGTTAATGCTTTTATTCTATCTTGTTAAAGACGGAGTGTTCACATGCAGCCTTCCTTGAGTCTTGTATACCTATGAGTGGGCAGCTATGGGCCTGTGAGGCTCAGCCAAGAATGGTCGCTGGCTGATGTATTGAGTGACCTCCTGTTCTCTGGGACTCTGCTGCCATTCAGCTGGCTGAGACAAAGTGGTGGCACATGGGGATGAAGCAAGGATCACACAGCCTCCTGAGCTGTTCTCCTGGTCTTATCTGTGCTCTGCAGTTGCCAGATAGAGCAGTGGCCAGAGCTAGCTGCCCCTTTCCAAAGCTGACATAGGTCCCTCAGTGCTGGCTGGAGGCCTCTGTCCCTCTCAGAGGCTTCTCATGCCCTTGAAGAGATATGGGGTGCTGACATGGAGGAAGGCTGGGCTGTTGCAGCAATAGGGCTGGCACAGCCCAGGTCCACAGAAGAATTGCATAGGGAAGAGTTCTGGCCTGCAGACCACAAACCAGCCCAGCCTCAGTGAAAATGCATTTCTAGCATTTGGTGCTTTTCCAGGAAGGAAAAAACTGGAACATCTTGTCTTAGTGTGAATGCGTGTGTGCAAGTGCTGAGGCCTCACCTCCAGTGAGGTTCACAAGAAAGGCTATTAGATAGCTCTGGCAGCACAAGACATCCTTGGAACCTCAGCCACTTGCTGGCTGACAAGGCTGAGCAGGTGATTCCAGTTGCTTGAAATGGAACTGGAGATGCCTTGCTTTGCATCTGTAATGTGTGCTTAACCCCAAAGCCTTTCTTTTTTCTCTTCCAGCTTGTGGAAGAAGATGGCTTGCATCCCAGACCCTGCTCCCTTTTTCAAACCTCTTTACATGGCTCATAACGGAGATTTTAAGGTATATATAGGCTACACCAGTGAAGCGCATGACAGACTAAAAGGCCATCATGCTATCCTGAGCAAGGGATTCTCATTAGGGCAATAGAAGGGGAAATCTATTTCAAAGGAATGCCAAATGTCTCCAGATATAAGAACCAGAGCTTTCCGGTATCTGTTGGGTGCCATGAAGGCTTGTATGTTACATCTATACCCCTTATTCTCTGTAAGTGCTGTCTCAATGTGTGAGCTGAGTTCATGTGATTTATGAAGCCTGGGATCCTGATGGGAGTGTCAGAGAAAATTGCAAAGCCATGCAAACCTCTCAGAGCTAATTGTTTTTGATTAACTTCAGTTAGTTCTCCTGCAATTGTCTGTGTCTCATAATAACAGCATCTCCTGTTATATTGGAGGAGTCAGTGATCTTAGAGTTTATCTTTTGCCTCTAAAAGTGTAAGAAATTTGGTTATTTCTGTGGAACCTCAAACCTTGTGATGTTAACCTCTCTCTCCATGTGTTTCCTTTTCTGCAGAAGTGGGTTGGTGCATCCCATATGAAAATGACCTTTGATTTCTTTGAATGGGGAATAGTCCTTCCAGAAGTCCTAGAAGTTTACACCATGCATCCTTCCAACAGCACCCCACAGGAAGAGCTGCATGAGCTGAGGAAGAATCTGCCTTGCAAGCCCTGTGCATCTTGCCTGACTGCCCCAGGTCACGGCAGCAAGTCCCTGTGGGGTAGCGTCAACAGTAGTGGTGGGACTGAGGACCAGACATATGGGCACTTGTCAATTGATACAGTGACTGTGGCTGATGAATTTACATCTTGTAACTGCCAGTGCAGCTGTAATCATGTGTACAGGGAACATGAGCATACAAACAAGGAAGATGATAGTGCTGGAGAACCTGGTTACCCCAAGGTTAACATCGACGAGGAAGACAGCAAGATACCCGGTGACTTGCATCTGGCTGATCTGAGCACACAGGACAAAATACTTTCTTCAGGCTCTGTGTCCACAGACCACCTGAGGAGCACAGGTGTCCCAGTCAACCAGCAAGGAGGAAGGGGAGTGGAAGGAGGGATAGGGAACATCCTAGAAGCCCTTTGCTTGCAGCCTTACCAGTGGGATTTGGAAAATCCAGGTTCTCTACCTTCTCCTGATGATGAAAGTGTTTCTTACAGTGAAGGCTCCTATGACTTCTTCCCTCACAATACAAGGCCTGGTGACAGTTATCCTTTGATCTGTGTAGATTTGGACACTATTGACAGTGGCTTTGTGGACTCAGACTGTGGAAGTCCATGTGATTCTGAATTTGGGCAAAACAGTCAGGCAATTTGTGGGCTCATCCCCCTTGAGCAGGAGGGGCAAGACTTTCCACGGAGCTATGTCAAGCAGTGGGTCTCCTGTCGCTCTGAGAGCCCTGTCAGTGGGACACAGACAAACTAAGGACTTTGATGTTGCCTGGATGAGTGTGGGGCCTTTTCTGCAGTGTGCCAGGAGCAAAGTGTTGGCAAAATTCAGAAGAGAAATGAAGTTTACTTTGTGTAAGCTCTGTTGCGCAAACTGACACCTGTTAGGTCCACAGAAATATGCCTGTTTCTATTCCCACTTTTCCTAATAATGTCTCAAATTTGTTGTCATTGTTCCTGAGTTTTACTGGGTTTGGGGTTTTTTTAGAATTATAGATCAACCCTCCCTTGATGTCAGAAAAAAACTGTACCTTGAAAATTACCCTTTGGCTTATCTAGATATGGAAAATTTTTTGCAGTAACCTTATAAAGAGTACAGAACTTTGTTATTTTTTTCCCGATATTCTCATATGACTTGAGAATTTGGCTGTATGTGGAACCTTTGAATCATAACCCACGGCAAGCACGTTTGCTACAATGAAGTTCCCCTACCCTTTCCAAACAACATGTGATGTTACTTTTCCTTCTACTATCTTTGGCTCTTTAAACTCAGCTGTAGGAGTTTAATTACAGAGGGTTCCAGACCTATCCGTGGGGATCAAGACTAATTCTTATGTAATCATAATAGAAATGCATGAACTACAGACTGAGCATAACTCAGGTTTCAGAAAGACTTTCCAGGTGGAGTCTGCAAATGAAAACTCTTCAATATATATATCATTCTAAGCAAACGCATGCTACTAGGCTTTTCTATTGAGTTAGACTCTCTCCCTGCACTTTTCGAGCATATTAATGGAACGGCTTTTAGAATTTTGCCAAAATTATCAAAACATTGTCCTACCTGGATATGCCTGCCACTTCTGCCTTGGACTTGCTCTGCTGCATTTAACAGATTAGTAGCACAAATTTTGAGCCATTTCTGCCAGCCAATAAAGCCCAATATGAAACTGCATTATAACCTTGAATCTGTTTTTCTCCCTGACATCTCCATATCTCTGATTTGTTCAGGATAATTGTCTTAAGAAGTCACTGTAATACTGAAATTGAATGTGAAGACCTTTGTCTTACATAGGCATAGTGCTACTAACCCATAGGCTGCTTGGCCTAAGGTCATATCTTGAGAGAGCCTTTGTGGTGAATGCATGTTTCCAGCATAGTAATAACCTGTTGTTGCTGTAATACCAATAAACTCCTTTCCCTCACCCCCTTCTCTTACCTGAGACTATAGGCAACTCCACAGCTCCCTAAACAGGAGAGAGCACTGTAGTAAAGAGAAGCTGCTTTTTTTATAGGTGAGTGCTGGGACAGTATTGCATTGCATCCACATCCTCTGGTTTGATTGTTCAGATCTGCCATGTATTTGCTATCCTGATTTTGGACCTACATGACTTAGTTTTGCCCATGTTATTACTCCCTCAGTACATCCCTAGCTCGATGGCTTCCTGAGTACTGCTCTAAGATACACTAGCTTCTTTGCTTCTTTGGTTTCTTCCCTCCTTATTTTCCATTTTTCTTGTCCTCTGCTCTGATAGGTCATGAGAGGTGTTGTCTTCATGTGCTGATGCATCCTCCCTGCTGCTACTGGTCCCTCACATGCCTTCCACAAGGCAGCAGAGGGTCGCCCCAGCCCCACTGCCCTGATGAGCTGATTGCCCCACACAGTCCTGCAAGGGCTGCTTGCATTGTGATCATGTTGATGTAAATGTGTACTGGACAGAAGCATTTCTGATGGTCTCAGCTCAGTACTCTGCAGCTTCATCTTGCAGCTCTTTTCACTTCAGAAACTACAGTGCGGTAACTGACCCCACACTCCTTAAGGAAGAAATTTGCTTGTTTTTCTGGGGCCCTTTACATCTCAGTGCTGTGTGCTCTGTTTCCGTTTGTACTGATGGCCCCAGAACTGCTGAAGGAACTGTTTCTGTTATTGGAACACTATCTGGCTGTACATCTGATAGAGAGTGGTGGTTTGGTGTTATGTTGGGCTGGAAGTTATCTCTGTTCACCCTAGGAGGCAGACTTCATGAACAAGTGTGTGACAAAATGGTATTAAAATAAGGGAAATTGTTCCCTTTGAAGTAAGGTATAACAATTAAGCTCTTGGTAAGTGAGTTTTCACTGTGGATGTGGAGGGATTTGAGGTGGGGAGTTTTCAGTGCCTCTTAGGCGCAAACTGCAGATGTCCCTGATCCAGCAGTTCTAATTTGGAATTTTTTTTCCCCCGGGAATGATAAGGTCAAAAAGCAGGTGCTGGGAGAAGCACCACAATCTATTCTGATGTACTAGTTTAGAAATGTCCATCTCCATTTCTGCATCACCCCTGCCTCCCTGTTCCTTGGCCCCAGAAGCTGATAGCTACTCAGTCTATTCTTTGCTTCTCTCTTTCTTTTCTCTGGCACTATACCCATGTACAGGACTGACTTGATGGATCCTGGCTGTAACTCTGCCAGTGTACCATTGCTGCTGGGCACAGGAAGATCTGTTCCTTGTACGTTCTAGGTTTAGGATAAGGAAGCACTGCACTGCTTATTTGCCTTTGCTTCCAGAGCTGCCCTTTGGGCATGGTGCAGCAATCAGCTGTGGAAGAAGGACAGGACAGGGCAGCTCAGGGGTGCTGCAGGGGTCTGAGCACAGCTGGGCACATGTCTTGGGTGGAAGCAGTTTAGCCCCACATCCACATAGGGCTAGGAAATGGCTTTAGGTCACTTAGGAAGTTTTTTTGTTGACCTATTTATATAAAAGTTGCAAGCAGATAATTTTCTATTCAGCAAATCACTTGGCCTTTTAAATGTTAACCCTTTAGCAGAAATTTCTGTTTCTCCATGACTAATGAGAAATTACATATATAGCTACTTTAACTCAATCTGATAATCGGAGCAGTTTTTCATTGGTTCTTGAGATTATCTTTAAAATCAGGCACAGTAAGTTCTGCTATATTATGCCACTGCCTGATCATCAAACTACACAGTTTACACTATCGAGAGACAGAAGCAGTGTGAAAAGTGACATTTCTTTTGAGCTGGTAAGACAGTTTAACATGTTTCTATTCTATGCATTCCAGTATGTAATGTTAGGGGACATCTACTGAGCTAAAATATTGAAAAATATTTTCTTTATCTAAATGTAGAATTCTATATTGTTTCTTGAACTAGGAACCTGAAGACCAGAAGTGTCTTTGCACTTTTGTTCTGATAGTTTGCTGAGCACAATACACTGCTATTAATTCTGATGGATTGTGCTTGAAAGAAGGACTATCTTGAACAAGGTACTCCTCTCTGACTGCAAGAGATGAATGTAAAGGAATCCGGCCAAAATAGTCCTCAGTGTTTGGGACTTTGCAGATGTAAACATACTTTTTTAATGTATGTGTGTATGTATACGTGTGTGTATGAATATTGCTTTATTGCAGTCATCCTTTGTAGCAGCTTTTTTTCGGGAATCCAAGTATGTTGCATCTAAAAGTGTTTGTGGGCATCAAATTGTTGGGAAAATGGCTCTCCAAAGATGAAGAGAGAAAAAGGCTCTCTTGGGGTTCTCTTGGCTAATCTATGCAGATGAGAAAATCCAACTACTTTTTCCTTATTCCTCAGGATAAGTCTCATGTGAGCCTCTTGCCTGCATTTGATGTGCTTCTGTCAGATGTGTGCTTAGAGGCCTAGGTATTCAGAACATAGATAAGGTATCACTAATTTTTCTTCAAGTACCTACCAAAATCTTTTCTTACAGGCAGGGAGTATTGTTTACAATGGGTACCCCTCCAATTACACATACTAGTATAACAGATTGCTCTGGAGACTCTGCACTTTGGGCAATCTTAGTGGATGAAGGGGTATTGCTGCAGACATGCTATTGCCTGTCACTCTTTTATTTTGTAGGTTCTAGTCAGTGTCCCACCTTTCTTTAGTGCCTGTTGGTGCTGCCTCTGGAAGAGATATAAGCAAAGGAAGGGATTATGACCAAGGGAGAGCAGGTCATTTATGACTAGTTGCTGAGATGTAAGGAATGGAAACTGAGCATTCAAGGGTCCAGATCTGCTGTGTCTGCTCCCAATGTGCGCCACTTGTTCTGTCATAGAGTCCTGGAATGGCTTCAGTTGGAAGGGATCTTCAAACACTCTGCCACGGGCAGCAACACCTTCCACTAGTCCAGGTTGCTCCAAGCCCCACCCAACCTGACCTGGAACACCTTCAGGGATGGGCTAGGGATGTCTTTTCTGGACAACCTGTGCCAGTGTCTCATTGCCCTCACAGGGAAAAATTTCTGCTCAATACTCCATGCAGCCCTGGCCTCTGCTTGTTGGAAGTCATTCCCTCTTGCCTCATCACTACATGCCTATCTCCAGCTTTCTTACAGCTCTTTTATGTACTGGAAGGAACTCTAAGTTCTCTCTGGAACCTTTTCTTCTCCAAGCTGAACAAACCCAGCTTTCTCATCCTGTCTCCTTAGCAGAGGGATTCCAGACCTCTGATCATCTTTGCGGCCTCCTCCCGACTTGCTCTAGCAACTCCATGACCTTCTTAATGTTGAGGACCCCAGAACTGGACACAGTACTGCAAGTGGGGTCTCACAAGAGCAGAGTAGAGAGGGAGAATACTCACCCTTAACCTGGAGGTCATGGTGCTTTTGAAGCAGCTCAGGATAAAATGGGCTTTCTGGGCTGCAAACATGTATTGCTAGACCTTGTCAAGTGTCTTGTCAACATCAGAATCTTGCTCTGGGAGTGAAAATGAGTAAAGCACATTTTGAAAGAGTCCAGAGCCACTGCCAAATCAGAACCTGAAGCTTCTGACTTCCTCTAAGGTTTAGGTGAGCATACAAGCCCATGTGAATGAGCTGCAACAAGAAAAAATTATGTTGATTAAGCACCATACCTTATTAAAAAGTTGATGTCAGAAGTGGAATAAAACCTACAACTCCTGGCTGTCTTTCATGGGCTGGCATATATTGTATGTGTCAAAGGATACCCAAGCATACTGATGAATCTTATGCACATATCTCCATGTAAAATCCTTGCTCATGCTCTTATAAGATACTTCATGTTTTATCAGGCTTTTGTAAAACTGATCTTACTTGTAGTCATCCAAAAGTCAGAGACAAAAAAATCCTATTTTGTGTCCATCCCTTTGAGTCCATTATGTTTATCTATACAATTCTTCGATCTCTCTTTATCTCATTAAGCAGAAGCTTCTTGTCCCCATTTTTAAAGTCACTTTTAAAGTGAGAGCCTCTTCTTGTCCTCCTATCATCTCTCTCTTCCCCATCTAGAAGTTAACTTTATGATGTCAGCTTCCACCTCCCACTAGATCACTAAATCTACTTCTCCTAAGCATACTCCATGCTACTGCCTACACATTGAAGGTGCTGCTTGAAATTCTCTTGGGTTACATCCACCTCATTTTTCAAGTCTCCCTGTAAAGCTCTGCTTTACAGAGTTTCTAAAACCTAGATGATATCTAGGCTACCCACATGCTGTTGTCAACTGCTTGTACTACTTCCTCTGTCAGTGGTATCCATCAAATAATTTATTTTACCTTACAAATTCTTATGAGAAAATGTTATCTTTTTATTGTGTGCTCAACTGGACCCCAAACCTGCGGGTGAACCCTAGAATATTAATTTCTGGTGATAGATTTAGCAAGTCAATCATCTCTCTGTTCATAAGCAGTTGAGAGCATTTAGAAAATCTGTGTTGTATAAGTTCTTCAAAATTACTTAAAATTGCTTTGGGGAAGTGGAGGCAGGAACCACAGGATGGGAGGGGAAAGGCATGGCTGCAGAGGCCTAATTTCCTTGAGCAGATAACAGGCAGAATTCTGCCCTGGAAACATACAGAAAGGATGGAAACATCATTGCAATCATTTTGAGACCACTTTGGAAATTGAGGTCACTACCACCTCCTGGTGCTGATAGACTGCTGGTAGCATCCCTGGTATATATCATTTCAGGGCATCATCTCAGACATTTTCTTTGGCTAAGTTAAAGAGATTCACTTGGTCTGTAATTGCTGACTTCTGAGTAAAGTTATCCAGGACTAAATCATTGGCATAGCCCTTTTCAGAAATATTTTCATATTGACAGCAATTTTTTGTTTAAAGTGTTGATTCCAATAGAAGAAATTAATTAATGGTGTTACAAATGCTACATGTAGCTGCAATAACTTTTCTTTTAATTGATATGTATCCACAGTCTGTATGTTAATGCCTCTAATTGCATTAATGTACTGCAGAATCTCGTTCAACTGGTTATATGCTACTTCCTGAAATTATTTTCTGATAAGTCTCAGAATTCAGTGTTCCATGACCTATTTTTGACTAAGATACCTAGCTTCTAACACAAAAATTTGCATTTAAATATGCTGTATTTGTTTCCAGGTGAGCTAGAGAGTTGGAAATGTCTAACATGTTTCGAACATTGCAGAAGTGAACAAAGAACTTCTTGCATGGGAGTGAGGGGGAGTTTATCAAATTAGTATTTGATATTACCTGGAAACATTCTGTCCTGATTTACTTATCTTGACCTAAGTTTGTTTGTTTGTTTGCTGGTGTGCCTGAACAAGTTATTGTAAGCACATGTATAATTCTACTTCATGCAGCTCTTTCTATTTCATATTTAGTCAGTGTTACTGTATTTGTCACAGGGACCATAAGCAAACCTGATTAGAATGATAAGCAAGAGACTTCATGCCTCCCAGCCTCCCTCAGCTAAAATCAACTAATGGTGACACTTCCTCTCAACAACCCCCACCCTGAAGAAAGTCTGCAGCAAAACAGGATATTTATGAAAAACCCATAACTGAAGAGGTGGTGAAGTGAAAGCCAGAAACACTCCTTTTCTTTTGATCAGTTTCTGAAGCATCATAATTATTTTACAATTTAATTCAGACAAGGGACAATATCGGCAGGCATTATCACCTGCAAGAAATTATGCATGAAGGCTATTGTCTAGCTTTGTGAAATTCATGACCAGAAGGATATTCTTGGTCATGGATTAGGTCCCTTAATCTCTTCAGTAAAACAATCCTAATGATTACTATATCACAGTCCTTGCTAAGCATGGGCTTTTTCTCAGTCACTTCTATTCATGACTGCTTCAGACCCTTTGTTGGTTAGAAATCACAATCTCATTCTATAGTCAGGCTATATACACTTGGTCCTGTGTTAATGCTGAACTTGTTTTTTCTCCCCAGCTTCTTCTGAGAGAGAGATCATAATCTCTGGCAAGTTTTGTTTGTTTTTTTTTCCTCTTTTCTTTTTTTTTTCTAATAATAACTAACCCAAGCTCCCTTGAGATGGAACATTCCACCCTCTTGTCACCCCAGCTGTAAAGTTCAGTTCAGTATCCGTGCTAGTCAAGCAGGGCAAACATTGTTCCTTCAATATTTTTTTTTAAATTTTTCAAGAAATTATTTTTGTTTATACCGATTAGTGGTCTCTGTCTAAAACTCACTCCAAGTTTTCTGGGTTTCAGGCTCTTTGGAGCAGCATCCTCCTTGCAGCAGTGCTTGGGCTCATTTGTTGTGTTCAGGTAACAGCAAATAATGCAAACTGGAAACATCTTTTTAAAACACCACATATTGCTGAATAGATCGTGTCCATATTCTTCATAGTAAATGTTGCCATAAAATCATAAAATCAGAAACTTTTAGTGAAAAACTATTAAATTTAAATTATAACTTCATCAGGAGGTAATTCAGAGTATGGAATTTTTGGTTAAAAAGGAGAGTGAGCCCAGTATAACCTTGTAGAGATGTAGTGTCCCATACTGTGGATGATATACTTCAAACATCCTTACATAACCCTTCAGTGAACTGAAGTAAAGACTGGGCCCTAAGAATTCTGTGTCTGCCAATGAGTGCTTAGACCAGGATTATATCAGTTATTCTCTGTGTCTGTTTTCTGAATGTGAAATAATGTTGATCCAGGAGGCCCCTGAGCTGCAAATTTCTGGAGGTTGAGAATGCTCAGAGATGAACATCTATGCTCTATTGCTACAATTCTCTCTAAGCATCTGGTTTTGACTATGGTCAGAAACAGGATTTGGGGAAACCAACTCACTGTGGCTCTCTGCTGCTCTTAAATTGTCATAAACAAGATGACAAAAATTCAGGAAGAAAAAATTTATAAAATTGCAGGAATTGTAGATGTCCATTCAGGCAGCTAGTGCTTTAGTGCAAAGTACTGTTTATTGCCATGAGAAGAACAGTTCCTAAGGAAGAAATGATAGAGTTGAATTGGTGCTCTCTCTGACAGATTCAGGATTAGCTTTTTTCAGGCTGACAGAAGCATGCAGCTAACGCTTTAACCCGCTGATAGAAATACTGACAAAATTGCTCATAACAATTCTTCTGTTCTAGATGCTATCTGGAATGGGAGGAGCTGTGTGGCAGCTGGGCCTCCAGCTGTGCATTGCTGCTGCACTGCTCTTTGGCGGAGGAAGAGGGAGAGGTAAGAGGAGATCTGGAATAGATCCTCTGTACAAAGACAGGTACATGCCTGTGCTCATTTTTCTTTCACAGACCCTTCAGTATGCAACCCAAAATCTTGTGACTGCCCTTTCCTAGGTCCCAGGAACCAGTACAGCTGGCTGAAAATGCCAGGCCTAGGGGACTGAGCACATACTGGACAAGCTGGGCACCAGAAAAGTGTAGCCACTGCCCAAGGTCTCTGCTCTAAGATCTTACACCCATCTCATGCAGTGAAGTGTGTTACAACAGAGTAAGAACATGATGAGGAAGACCAGATGCAGGGTCAGCAAAGGAAGTACTAGCAAGTAAAGCATTTATTTGGTGTACTGAGCAAGGCACCATCCAGTGATATATGAATCCAGTTCTGGTCTCCTTCCTCTGCAGAGCTCTCTGGCAGCCTCAGCTGCCTGAATAACTACGTGACCACCGTGAGCTGCCTGTGGGTAACGGAGAAGCCCGTGGGTGATGGACCTTTCCATCTGTATTTCACCAAGTAAGAGCTGCACACCAAGAGCTGCCTGTGGCAACCCCAGCCCTGGCATGGACAGGACAGCACTGAGAAGCAGAGATGGAGTCCAGCTGTGGGCTTTGCTGCCTCCACAGCAGGAGACTGGTAGCACAGCTAGCTCTGCCACCTCACCATCCCAGACCTCAGAAGCTGCTCTCCACTGTGGTCCCACAGCCTCAGGGGCTGCAGCAAAGGTCAAGTGCACATGGATGCATGATCTCCTGTCAACTGTGGGCTCTCCATCTGTTCAGTGAACCCTTCTGGCAGGCATCTCAGAGCAGAGAACCTTCCTTTCCCAGCCTCTGGCCCCCATGACCTGGGAACTTCCAGAGCCCATCCCACATAAAGCTGCCTAATTAACTTCTAATAATTTCTTTCCTTTTTGCCTAGAAACTAAACATCCAATGGTTTAATGTATGTTACTAAATATATAAATACAATTTCAGTTATAAGCTTTAATAAGAGATTTAGAGTATTATCTGAATGATTTTTCCTCTCATATAAGAAATTGAGTGAGTAGTTTGCTAACTGATAGGATAATTTGAGATTAATGTGTTTAGGTTATGTTGAAACATTGTCTTGACCACCAGTAACTGTTACATGAGGGTAAGCCACCCTGGCTTTCGATGCCTCATATTCTGCTATGTTTAAGTGAAAAATAGCCTAAGTCTTATTAATACTGGATTTTAAATCTATAGAAAGATGGGCAAGCTGATAAACCCCAGTTTCCTGTGGGATCACATGCAGTGTGAAAAAATTGCTAATAAATGGCTAAACCACAAAAAGACAAGCCAACTTCCAACATGTTTTGCTGTCAGCACTGGTTTGTAGTGAAAGAGGACTTAATGTATGGCTTATTGTTACCTCTGTGCTATACACTTGTAACCAACAGTCCCTCCACTCCTTCCCCCTACCTACCTGCTTTTCTGCAGTGACAGCAGCTCTCTCACTTTCAGAGGGAGCAGGGAACAGCTACTGGACACTATGTGCAACTCCTGCGAGACCTGGTGCTCTCAGCAGTAAGGTTATGAAGGTGTCTTCTTCCTCCTTATCCAGCCCTGCCATCCATGCAGCTTTTGGATTGCTGGTTTGCTTGCTGTCTCCACTAAAGAGGTTCATGGTCTTCCAGAGTGTGGTGCTGTGCTAAGCTGCCACACATCTATAAATTGAATTGTATGACTTAAATGAAATTTTCAGCCTTTTTATTTTTCTAGCCTCTGGTCAAAGGGCCACAACGCCAGCTGCAAACTGACTGCCACAGAGAGCGTGCAGAATCAGTACCACTGCACAATTCATTTAGCCAGCCAGATCCTGGAAACGGATGGTTATAGAGTCTCTTTCCAAGGCAACTTCTTTGGACATAATCACACACACGTGGCCTTTCCAGAGTACATTCCCCGCAAGCACAGTAAGTATGAAGCAGGACAACTGTGAGCTGAGGCTCTGCCCAGCAGCTTCAGGATGGGTCTGGCCTGCTGCCTAACAAAGGATGTCTCAAAGATAGCAAGGGAAAACAATGAAAACAATCGAGACTGCCCATCCCCAGAGTGCACTGTCTGAACTGCATCAGTAAGGATGCAGTTGCTGAGTCTCTCCATCCTGACTTTTCCTGGACTTCAGAGGGGCTGGCTCTGGAGCACCATTCTTCTCATCTGCATCATGTTTTCTTGTGCCCTGGGTAATTTGCAATTGGATTGCTTCAATTATTTGTTTGTTTTGTTGTTTTATTTTTCTCAAAGAAAATATGTAATGAGGAGTCATGGATTTAACTGAATGTCCCATGGCTTGGTACTAGAGAAAGGCTCAACACCTGTCCTTATTAGTGGTATGTTGTAAAGGCAGAATGTGATATCCAGAGTGGTTCTTTGCTTGCAAGATTACCCCTAGGGACTACTGGAGTTATCAGTAATTTATGTCAGATCTGTA
Source organism: Thryothorus ludovicianus (assembly GCA_013397245.1). Classification (NCBI taxonomy): domain Eukaryota; kingdom Metazoa; phylum Chordata; class Aves; order Passeriformes; family Certhiidae; genus Thryothorus; species Thryothorus ludovicianus. Next base: position 59,552 of record VZTB01015763.1, read on the forward strand.
GCTGTTCTGATGCTGCAAGCTAACTTGGTCTACTGCTAGTGTTAATATCCCTCTTTAGACCCAGCTTTATCTTCCATTACTTCAGTCACCCTAATATCATGCATTTTCTTTTGTGGTGTCCCAAACACTGTGAAAAAAACCCCACCTCCTCTATTTGCAGTAAAACTTGATCCACCCTTGAACATCCAGAGCAATGCCACTGCCAGCAAGTGCCAGATATGGTGGAGTGTGTGGAATGTGCCTTGGTACCTCGCTGAAATTCTCCAATATGAGTTGCAGTATAAGGAGTACAGCATGTCCTGGGAGGTAACTAGATGAGGCATACGGTGATCCTGCCTTGCTCTTTGGGTACAGTGGCCTTGCCACTCAGCTCAGGGCTCTCCACCAGCTGACTTAAGCTGGCCTTTCTGGTTTCCCATATTAAGGCTAAGAGATTTTACATAAAACATCAATACTGAAGTTCAGTAACTCTACTTCTCATGAACCATGCATCCATCATCATTCAGGCCCTCTTCTTGCATCTAAGAAAAGGAAATTTGGAAAAGGGAAAAACCAACAAAAAAAGAGTATTTAAAAGATCATCCTTTTACCCAGTCTCACTAACAGCAATGCTTTGTAATACTTTGCAGGTTGCATTGAACAAGACACTACCCAGTTCACTGCCACAGGTAGAAATTGAAGCCACAGAGCTCCGCAGTGGCATTGCTTATGTTGCAAGAGTTCGTTGCAAAGTTTCTGAAAATGAGAATTCGTACCACAGTCAGTGGAGTGAGTGGAGCCAGACAACAGTGTTTCAAAGAGCAGGTACAAATAATGTTGCTTTCATCTTATTTAATTTCTTTTCATGTCCATGTTCAAAAAAAAAGAAGACACACGACAGAAACTTTTCAAATCAGAGCTAGCTTTCTTCAAGTATTCATAGCCAAATTACTTTTCTTACGTAGCCTTTAGCTGCCTATTTCATCTCCAGTGCTTGGTTATTTGGGGTTCCATCTCGACTTCTGGACTTTTTATTAAAAATTGTTGTGCTGATTCTTTTCCTAGATGTCCCAAAAGTTTCTGAAAATATTCTAAATACCAAAACTATGCAGTACTTATTCATTCCTCTGAGTTTTGGCACTCTACTCTATTTATTCTGGAACTGCAAGCTTTCCTCAAGGTATGTGATTTTAATTAAGTTCCCCTTGACCTTTATGGCCTGAAAAGGGTAAATCAAGAGACATTATATCCCATTTCCTTCCTGTTTCTGCTGCACAGACTCAGTCATTTCCAAAAGGTCTTTTGACAATCTTGGAATGTGACATGTTCCTTGGCCAATGATAGTTAATGACCCGCTATACAGTCCTTACGGAGACCAAAGTACTTTGGGGACTCTCAAATTCAGCTAAAGCCAAAGGATGATGGTACCTTGGAGTTAAGGAAATTTAAGCCCATGGAAATATTTGAAGTTTCATATAGATAAATTAAAAGTGCAAGTACACAGCAACCCATAAAGTGGTTAAACTGATGTCAACACTAAGCTGTGTGTGATATTCCTGGCAGGAGTCAGTAAGTAAAATATCAATATAAGCTAAACTGACTCTGATTCATTTGAGACCAAGTTGTACAGAGAAAAAAGCGTTTTTAGAAACTTAGTTCAACCATCCTCTGCAATTTTTTTGCTGGCAGAGCATAGGTAAATCTCCTTCCTCTGTCTTTTTTGCTGGACATACATTATTATGCTCCATATACACATCATTCTTAGAGAAACAGAATACCTGATGTCCACATGATAAAGTATTTTATCAGGATAGACTCCAATAAAGGGGCAAGGATGTCTGGCAGAATTTCTCTGTTTAAATGTAATGAAACTAGAACTCTTTAAAACACTTTCAGAAACAGGGGTTTAGATCAAGTAAGCTAATAAACAAAAGCTTAAATAGTTCAGTGCAAATAATGAGTAATAGACCAGTACATTAGATTTGTGATGTATTCCCAAGAAACTTATGAGACCGTGCTTCAGATTAGAAACATTAAATGCATGCACAGGAGGCAAGAAAAATAATTGCATGAGAAGTCAGAAATTATGATGAGTGAGCTTCTTGTGCAGTCTTACTAACATAAGTGTGTGGGGGTCCATCTAATCAGTATCATGGAGAAACAACACAGAAAAACTGTCCATTTTTTACATGTTGTTTTCTCACTTTAGGGCAAAAAGTCTCACCTGCTTTAACATTCCCACGCCAGCTGCTTTCTTTCAGCCACTTTACAGTTTGCACAATGGGAATTTTAAGGTAAGAAATAAATTTCATTTCTTTCTTATGACCCTCCATTAATGACAGGAGGATTTTTTTTCTGGGATTAATAAGTCTAGCTCCTGAGCAGACTTGAGCCACTGACATGTGGTTCTGATCTTTCTGAAAGCTTATAGTTTCTCATTTTCCTGCTTCCACATACTAGCTAACCACCAGAGCTTCTGTCCAGCCTCTTATCCCTTAGAGGTGGAACTCCTCCAGTGCCTCCCAGCTCAGACTGAATGCAAAAAGTGCACCTTTTCAAAACCAAAGCAATACCAGAAGCTTGTATTATATTTTGGTGGTGTAATCTTGTAAAAATTCTTGTAAAATTTTGTGACATTAGCCGCTAGGTTTTTTACCCTATTATTCTAACTTTACCTGTTGGATTTGCACTAAACATCTGGGTTATTGAACTAAAGCCATAAAGAAGGAAAAGTTATTTTGGAAAAACTATGCAAAATGACCCCAACTTATTGATGCTTTCATTAGGACTGGGTTGGAAGGAATGAGGCTTGTAGCCAACTTGAAAGAGAAGAGGCCAGCAACTCAAGCAAAGTGAATGCAGAGAGAATTCCTGATCTAAACACCCAAGAACCGATTTCCCAAATCTCATTAAAACTTACAGGAAGCACAGATGTGGTTACTGCAGAAGAAAATTTTGCATTTTCCTCAGGTCCAAGCCAGCAGTATGTCCCCAGCAGCTACACAGGAGCAGAAGAGACAGAGTTGTGGCCAGGACTATTGTTTGCACCAAACTATGCTGAGGATACCGTTGACCTGAAAATCTCTGAAATAATTAAAGACAACCTTGAGAGGCCTAGCATTGGAAGGAATTATCCCTCTCACTCACAGCATGGGAAGGGTGATTATTTTATGCTTCGAGAATCTTTGAGGATAGCAGATGTGTCTTTCAGTGGTAGTGACTATTGTACTTTATGTGACAATGATACCACAGGAGGTTTGATTTCTGCTGAACTACTGAAGCTTTCTAATGGCAATAGTCATGTTAAACATCAGAAAGATCAGTGACTTTCCCTGAGGAATACTGCCAACAAAGTTCCTTGTGCTCTCCTATCGCCTCCCAACACTGTCCTCCAAAGCAGCATAAATAGTGACTGTGCAGACAATTTCAAACGTATAATTTTAAAATACATCCTCAACTTCTGTACTTCTGAAAAAGATTGTGACTAAGTCTCCTGTCTTGCAAATACTACCCCTACAGGCATGGTAACCCCTGACTCTGGCTAACCTTCGGTCCCAGACACACGTGACTATGTCCTTCCCTAAATTTACCTCCTGGCTGCAAGATCCAGGAACCTGGATTCTTGTCTAAGGAGGCAGCAGCAGATGTTGCTCTCAGGAAGAACTATTAGAATCGTGTGCCTCTTGGAATCAGCAGTATTTGCCCTCTCCCCCGGCAGTGTCCCCGCTCCCCGGCAGTGTCCCC
>VZTB01015763.1:64034-75621 GCA_013397245.1 Thryothorus ludovicianus
CGCCGCGGGCCTCGCGGGAGCGCCCCGTTCTCCCCCGAGCGCGGCCCGTTCGCGGGCGGAGGTGAGGCCGATGGTGAAGGGGCCGCGCCGCGGCCTCTCGCGGACTCCGTTTTCAGTTCCGGGTCCGGGGCGTTGGCGTGGCTGTGCCGGGCCGTCTCCCGCTGGGAGAGCGGGCGTTGTTGCCCTGTGGGAGCTACCTGTCACTCCGTAATCGATTTCTTTTGTAGTAGGCACAAACGCGTGAAGAAGATCGTGAGGGTCACAGTAGGACGCCGTTTCAAACGCAGTTGTTTACGTTAGTCTGACAGCGTAAACTCGTTTTATGATATATCTAGAAGATGGAGTTGTAGCTGCTATACTGACGTGGTAGTGGTAAATCTTTTGTGTTGTAAGTTATACAGTTAAGTTAGTGCAGACGTTTCCTCATGAAAAGAAAAATAATAATCAGCTTTCACTCGTGTTGGCAAAACTACGTGGCAGTGATATGTTCCTTATCCTCGTGTGCATGCTACTGTGCCTTTGTGTCTTGTGTTCTGTCAGTTGCTAGTTGCCAAGCTTCACTCTGCAGCACGTAAAACCTTTTTCATCAGCTGGCATTGCCTAAGGAGGGTTTTCTGCAGAGAACAGCACAGCCGTGTCGATTCTTGATATGCTGTTTCAATGTGTTCTCCTCTCCATGCTCAGTGATTTTTTTTCATCGGAGTATTCCACAGAATCATATTTATTAACTGGGGATGAGAAATACTGTGTGCATAGTCCTACAGAGCACATAAAATGCTACATCAAGGACTATGAGATAAACCGATTTTTGATTATTAAAGGAATTTGTTTTGCTTTCTTGCTAATTGACACAGCTTTATAAAGCTGCTTCTTAGCATCAGAGATGAATTGTGTTTACTTGGACTCTTAAACAGAGTATGCTTCCCTTTGTGTTTCTCCTCTTGCTTATTGCCCATCTTTTTCAGGTTTTTTTTTCTCAAAAATACTTGCATTTCTGTTCCCTTTCTATATACAATTTAGGTCCTTGCCCATAAGAAAAACATGCAGAGAGGGGAAAAATAAAGAATACAGCTGACAACCATTTTGGTAAAAATTAGGGTATTTTGTCAGGATAATTCTTTTAAATTCCTCCTCTTCCATTCTATTTAATATTTTCCTGGTGAGGTGACTGTTCTGACAAGCAGTACTAGATAGAGATGGCCTGATTCAACTAACCTTTTTGTAATTCAGATGATGTCAAATATGGGAAATACAATATTTCTGAGACTGAGCAAGTTACTGTTAATGTTTATGTGATGGAGTTAATGACATACTAAGTTCTTATTAATCACTAAGTGATTATTGAATTGTAAATGCATAAGATGGGATTAGGGAGGGGAGGTGTGAACAGAACACAGCTTTAAAAGGAATGTTCTAGCAATTATCTGCCAAAACAGTTAATTTCTGTATTTTTGTATGCAGGGACAATTCCTAAAATGTTCCATTATTTTCTGAAGACATGACATAAGGAGGGAGTTGTACTTCAAGCAGGAAACTCTTTTAGTTCAGCTTTAGTTGCAGATGCCAGTGTTATCTTAGTTATTTGCTGTTAATGCTATTGTGAGTATATTGGGTCTGAAACCAAGAAGTGCCCTTCCTCTCAAAATGAGGAGTCTGGAAGTATGGTAATTAACATCTTCATTTGCAGCAACATCTTCACTGGAATGTTCATTTGCACTAGCAATTACTAGATTTTACAAGTGTTTCTGGCCTGATAAAGCCTATCTGTAGTGTAGTCATTGATCTGGCTGAACAAAATTACTAGTTTCTTTTTATTTCCCCAGTGGAACTCATATGAACTTCACTTTTCAAAGAACTGGGCTCTTAGAGCTTGCATAGAGTAAGTTTTGCATCTATGTTAAGAATTAGATTACGCTATGTTCAGAGTTCTGTTTGTAGTTATTTGTAGGTGCAAAACTTCCAGATGTGTATGTAGGGAAAACCCTTCAAGCCTATCTATTTAACGTTCTCTTCTCCTTGGTTTTCATCATAAAGCCATGACTAGTCTTTATCACTGGGATAAGTTTTCAGATAAACCCTTACCAAAGCAGGCTGCAGAAATAGAAAATAGTAGAAGACATAGATGTTGAAAAGGTGCTCAAACGTGGAAAAATCAGAAGAAGTTTTAAGAGGAGAAATTTATATGCTTTCATATTTCTAACATTAAGAATTCTTAGAGCTGGTGGAAAGGACGTAATCTGAATATAATATATACTCAGAATAATCTTAGTATAGTAGTGATAGTCTACTATGCAATGATGCTATCATGTGAGTAGGCTTTTTTTTAAAACAAATTTTTCTTTGGGTTATTGATCTATTACAATGCCAGAAGTAAAGTCTGTTTCATTTAGCTCATGAAACTCTATTAGATTACTGTAGTTGGGTATTGTAAGATACCCTGCAGGCTCAGGGCTCATTGCACTTTCCTAAAGCAGATCAGTTGGAAGGCGGCATTGCCGGGAACACGTGGAAAGGGATGTTTACTACTGCAGTACTTGCAGGAATTTCTGTAAAGAAGGCACGAAACCAGGGGCACAATCACTTTGTTAGATTGAAAAATGTACTAAACTGGCAAAATAATAAAAATAAATTTGGTTTATGAATATGTGAAATATTTTAGTAATACATATTTTTTAACAGTAAGCTTGTATTTTTTATATATATTTATCTAGAAAAGCTGTAGGGATTGCTGTAGAATGAGCACATTTCTGACATTCAGAAAACACACAAGTGACTTTAATTTAGAAAACACTATGTTTGAAAGAAAATCCTTTTTCGAGTTCTTCATATTTGAGCTTTCCAAAGAATATGTATAGTGCCAAGGAATTATTGTTTCTGGTATTTCAAATGGAGAAAACTTTCTTTGCAAGTGGCCAAGTTAGATGATGCATATACAATAAAGAAGGAAAAAAGGGGAAGAAGCAGATTTTCCTCCTTTCCCACTTCCTTTTCTGACATGTTATTTGCAGGTAAGCTTGTGGGAACTTACTGCAGTCTAAAGGGTCTGAAAGGACTGGAGATAAAATACACAAAGCTACGTATTTGCTCTAGAACCTTATTTTTTATGCCATATGAATTCTCCTCAAAATTGCTGTAGGAAATAAGTGGTTTGCTGTGTGAGTAAATATTGTACTTGAGAATTGATTTCTGCTTTAAAAGACAAGCTCTAAGTACTTCACTTGCAAATGTTTTGTAATTCTTTATGGTGAAAAATGGCAAGGATTAATTTACTTAGAGCATTCTTCTGAGAAAATATAAATTCAATGTTTGGTTCTTTAGTAATCCTGCAGGAATTTTCAGTTCTTGACTGTGCCATGAATCCTTTGTACATACACTCCGTCTGTATACTGCCCACCTTGGTGTGTCTGCTCCTCTGTTCTTCATGCCAAGCTGTTCTCTTTGCCTCTTAGAGCTCTAGCCAGGAGCCTGGCATAGGAAGCTCTTTTCTGTTTGCTAGCCTGAGTGCTCATCTATGCTGTTCAGCATCTGATTATCAGTGTAGCCTTGTCAGATGCTGTAGCCTGGGATCCAGACTACTGCAATCACAGGTGGCTTTTGTTTTCTTGTGAGCTAGCCTAGATCTGTTTTATGTTAAATGAATTCTCAATGGGTTGTTTACATTATGACTACTTGGGCCTTGGGCTGACTTTAGGTTCTTGGAGATTTGAATGGTTTCCTGTTTCTGGTTTGTTTTGAAGCACTAGGCAGTGGAAGGAGGCCTTAAATAGTCTGCCTCTGAAGATGACTGGATATTGAATGCTTTGCTTTGCAGTGGAGGAGGTTAGAGGGTAACTGCCTGATAGGAAGGTTCTTGTAAATCCTTTCAATGGCTTTAATCCCTACCTGATTTTGGAATTAGAATCCTGGAAATCAGTAGCAAGAAATACCACTATATGTAAGGTGGTCAAATTTAGAGAAAGGCATTTGCATAAACTAAAAGTTTGGATCAGCATTGCTTGGTATGTGAGAAGCTAATTTCTCTAGAAACTAACAGTCTTGTGGATCCCTTTAGAGACCTTTACCTTTAGATTGTCAAAACAATCTAGGAATATAGAGGTGTTCTCTGTGCTTCCAAAGCATTGAACCTCTTGGCTATATTTTTACTGATCTATGAAGCTGATATCCTCATTAACCACTTATGAACTGTGCTATGGATTTACTGTGCAAAGCAAGAAATGTCAGTAGACAAACAATACTTCTGTTTCCCACTGCTGCAGAAGTGCCAACCATTTTATGTAAAATAGTATGTTTGAATAGGGGAAAGATTGAAGCTTTCAAGCATTCTCTTTCCATTGATTTGTGCAGTCTTTAATCTTGAAGTGTATTATCAGGACATGATTTTTAAAGCTCTTTTGTTGTTTTTTAAATTATGGTTATTTCTATTGAGATATTTTGTTAAGAGATTTTTTTGGGGAAACGATTTTATGCAGTGCTTCAATGAGTGCTTACCTTTCAGTATTAGAAAGGTTTCAGATGATACTGGGCATGAAGGTGAGCATAGTTGTTCTGGTGGCTTAGAGCCTAGACTTCTTTAATCAGTTAGCATAGCAGTCTGTCTGGACAACAACAGAAACCCACTCCTTTTAGGCAGCCAAATGCTTTTGAAATTTATGTGGTTGATTCATAAAAATGGTCTTTAAACAACAGTTTTTTCATGTGGCAACTTCTGGGATCAAAAAGCTTCACCTTAGATGTATGATTTCAGGTTCTCTGGCAAAATGAATTTGTGTTAAAATATTTATTATAATTGAACTATGAAATTTTAATATGTTCATTTAAATGTAGTAGTTGGTAGCCATTTATGAACTTTGTTCAAAATATAGATTTTGACAAATTGTTTGGCTTCAGACTATTTTGCTGACTCCAAAAGTCAGTTTCTTCAAGATACGTGGTGTTAATGGGCAGTTTGTTGGCTTATGTGCTAAATTTTAAGTTCTCTACACTAATCTTCTGCATACCCTTTGATGAGGTTTGAAAGAGTGCTGATGCAGCTCTATGCCACGTAAATGCAAACCACTGCTACATAAGATAACAAGATGAATGTTTGATGTTATTGCTTTTTAAATATCTACAAATAACTAATACATGGAGTAGGGTATGTTTGCTGCAGTTTGGAGAAAATGGCTTACTATTGTCTTCAAAGAGCTCTAGAAAAGAGTGTCCTGTTGTTTTGGGAACATACTTTTGCAACCTAGTATATTTTTAACAAATGCTTTTTTTTTTTTTTTTTGGGAGATGTATTTGCTCTTAGAAATTATGTTGAGCTTCTGTCAAGTTGAAAGTACGAGCAGAGTACATACCTTTAAATATCTCCCAATTACTGTGATGTTTTAATATGGCTGTATGTATTTTGCTGTCAAAGTTAACCTGTTAAGTGGGTGAACAGTTAACTAGCTGTGTGATGCATTCAAACTACTTCTGAGGTTTGGCTTACTGTGAGTTTTGTCCTGTTCATTAAATGCTTGATTTTATGTTNTGAGTTTTGTCCTGTTCATTAAATGCTTGATTTTATGTTATAGTAAAAAGGCAGTCTGATAGCATGCAGTGATCTTTTCTAATCAATGTTTTTTCTCTTTAGGCAAGTATTGTAATTATTTAAAGGCAATAATGATGTTGGCAGACAGATGTAATGTTAAATTCTTGAGATTATGTGACAAACTTTTAAGTGTATTCAAAGTTCATGTAAAGAGAAACTGGTATGAAATGGAGTTTGATTAGTCAGTGTATTGTTTTTATACAGATACTTGTACAATTGGTTAATAGAAAGAGGATGCTGTTGGTCACTTAGCAGAAAGTCTGACAATCCATTTTTAGACAGACATCCAGAGCATAAATAGACATGAGCATATAAGGTCTGAGAACTGATGTTTACTGCAGTTTATGAAAGCACACTATCTGTTATAGCTTGGGATTGTCTTCATTCAGGGGGCTTCACTCTGGTGCAGAAATAGACAGAATTTATGAAAGGAAAACTAGTGTTATATATTGATAGGGATCACACAATAATTGTTACACTTCCTGCAAACAGCTTCTGTGTGGGATTGGTGCTTATGGGTGCAAACTGTACTGTGCTCTTTGTGCTGAAATGTGAGGCCTTTAGGTGGATTTTGTTACTCTGAATCAGTAGGTTTGTACTTCAGTTTCTTGTACCTGAACTACGCTCCTTTTGCCTGCATTCTCAGTTTAGGTACTGTGAGGCATAGTTTGAAGACACATAATCAGGCCCATCTAAGTATCTGACCTGATCAGTTGATTTTTTCTTTTGGAATAGCTGGAGCTCCCAGGGTGTGTTAGACAGTAACCTTTGAACTGGAGACTGCCACAACTGGGTATTGGGGAAGGTAGAGAGGTTAACATTTTAATTGTGGGATACAAGGGGGGGAGGAGGCCAGTGGAAAAGCTGTGTGTAATATCTGTTAATTATCCCTTTTTCCCTTCTGATGCTCTTTTTGAGATGTGTGTCACGTGCAGTTGGTGGACCTTTGTCAGCCCTCTGAAACACCAGCATGCCATGAAAAGAATATATTAAATATAACTGCTTAGCTGTTAATTTTTTCACTTTAAAACACTAGGTTGTCAATGTTTAAATTGTAAGCAGTACAAAATAAATCTCAGTCTTGGAACTTTTGGCTTACCTGACAAGGTCAAAACAATTTGCAAAACAGCTCAGGCCAAACCTGTCTAACTTAAACTGCCTTTAGCAGAATCTTGGGTTGTGCCAATCTTCTAGCTTATAGTATCACTAACATTATTTATAATCAAAACAAATGTACCAGTTGAGGTTTAAACATCATGTTGCGTGTAAAAAATACCATCTGCTTCCAAAAAAAGTAGCCTGATAAGTAGTTAGATAGTAAAGGTTTTGTGATCATGTCTGCCCTATGTCTTAATGCAGCTTGAGATTCCATAATAGTCAACAGTCAGATTCAGTGGTGTCAGACAGCTGAGATCTCGGGACCTGTTCATACTGATTTTCTTTGTAATAGATCTTGCTAGTAGAATTTCAGCAGTAGCAAAAATATTCTCAAGTCATATTCTGTATTCAACATCCTGTCCGTTAGTACAGAAGTAAAGGATACTGGAAGTTTTAGAAGCTCAGTCTCTAAAAGTATTTTTTGCTGCTTTCAATGATGATAGAATGGTCTCAGCAAACTAGTGTTGCAGATTTTGTCGTGGGAAAAAGCTAGTGCAGATGCAGTTGTTGTAGTTGTAGTTGCTTTAGAGAAGCACGGTATGTGTTTGATACATATAAATACATTAACATTTGTTAATGCAGTTGTTAGTGCAGTTGTCAAAATGCTGAATTGCAAAGGGAAAAGGTTTGAGTCCTTTTAGGTGATGGGGAGGAAAGAAAAAACATAGTGCTCTCTAGTGGGCTTTTTGCATTGATTCCAGTTACTTAAAGTTTATTTCTACTGTTTACAGACAATTAGGGAAAAGAACAGTATTAGTACTTATTTCATGTATAAATAAAAGGAGTCCTGTTTCTAGTTATTTAGTGACAACTGCTTGATGAAGATTTTGGAGTGACTATAATATAGGCACTATAGGCACTATAGTGGCCTATAATGCTGCATACATTCAGCAGATTTACTTTCTTCCTTGAAAAGTTTTCAAACTCAAGTATGTTGCACTAAGAATGAAACTACTTCTCTATGAAAGTAAACAAAAAGAAGAACCCTTAAGGGTTTGGGAAAGTACTGTTAGAGACATGTTAGTGTTAGTTTTTAAAGAGATAATGATAACCACTGATCTGTTAATTCTGTCAGTATGGTCCATGGTGATTGATACATGATAGCCAATAGGTGAGTCTGTTATTACTGTGTGAAGATCCGTGCTTTCACTGGCTGCCAGCTGAGAAATATTGATAATTGCTACAAGGAGAGCATCCTCAAGCTTCTGAGAATTGCAGATGCAGTTTAGAACATTTTAAATTTCAGTTACTGTCTTCATATCTCACTAAAAAATGTCTGCATCTGGCAGAAGAAGGATCTTAAGTCTGACTTTTTCAAAAGAGTAATGGTACAGAGTTAGATCAGGTAAGCTGGCCTGTGTTCTATCTCTGGCATATATGAAAACCTACATATAGAGACATATATGATTTCTGCAGACATGTTTTTTGGAGCCTTTCAAAGTAAAACTGAGAAGGTAAATAATACAGGGCAAAATACTAAAGAGGAATATGTGGAGTGTGGAAGGGTGAGTGTAGGAATTACCTTTTTCTATAAATGTTGAGATGCAGCTTAACAGACCTAGTTGGATAGTTCTGTCATTTCTTAGGTAACTGATCCTTTAAAATCTATTGCATGTTCTTCTGTCCTCCATGTTCCTAATCTTGACTTTCCTTTGAGAAAGTCAGGGACTAATTGAGGTTATCCCCTGGCCGAAAATAACCTTCTCTTTCTACAGAGCCCATTACTCCTGTCTCTTCCCTCAGGATTTCTCTAAACTTGATATTCATTGTGGCTTAGTTTCAGCTGCTATGTAATGAAACACACTGCATCCAGTACCTTTTCCCCCCTTTCTCACAGTGCTCTCTGATGCTTTTGTGGTGGATTTTTTTTCTTGCTTGGTTGCTTTTTTAAGGTGATCTTGCTAGCTGTGGAACGTAATCAGACCACCGCTGCAATGCTGTTGCTTTATTTAGCTGTAAAACCTCATGTGTGAGTGGAGCCAGTTCATCATTTAGATCCCAATATTTAGTCCGTGTATATGTGTGTTTTATTTATTGTATTTCACTTGATGGGATGGGTTTTATAGTGGCATCACTTCAGTTGCTGAGCACTCATGCTTGTGTCAGTCTTGCTGCAGTCTTGATGGGAAAGGATACAATCTGTTTTAGTTCTAGCTAGTGTATATCTTTAGACATGCTGCTGTTTGAATAGCTGTCTGAAGGAGAGATGATTCATCTAGGAAATGAAAATCTATGAAAATTCTAGGGACAGTAGTTAGTCTGCAGAAGGTGGCAGCTAAAATATTTGCATTTAAGGCATAAAAGGAACTGTGAGCTACAGCACATACACTTAGATGTGTGTATGCGTAATAATGGTATCGATTTCAGCAGTAAATAAAGGCAGCTTTTCTCTACTGCACAGAGCATAACCAAATGAGGGATCACTTATTTGGGAGCTAGGTTCCTTAAGACCATGTGCGTGAGTGAGTGCCAGTCCAATTCCCTTCTAAGGTGGTTTCAGACAAAAATGCAAACAACTGTTTCAAGTTGAAATTCCTGAGGTAAAAAAAATCTTTTTATAAGTAGTTTTTAATTTGGTAACATGATGTATGTTACAGACTCTCTGACATGATTGTACAATACGTCTGCTTTGAGATTAGGTGATTGTCATTAAGTCATAGTTTCATTCTGCTGGATATATGTTAGAATACTGAGATTTAAAAAAAATGTTCAGTCATACTGTTAACTTTGTTAAATATTTCCTCTGTTTACATACAATTTTTTTTTTGTCAGCAGTAGCTTAGCAGAGCTCTCCTATTTGTTTGTATTTTCTGGTGAGTTTCAAGTAAAACCTCAGAAGCAGTCCCTGACAGACTAATTGAGGTATTACCAAAAGGGGCAGAAAGCAACTTAACAAGGGTCCTTGATCTTACTTAGGGAAAATTAGTAAAAGGGTTCCAAGTGACAATTTGCTTTGTATATTACATTAATCAATTTTAGGAGTGTGTCTTCTTGTATTTGCTGTTTTCTGGGCTATATCTGTTCTTTTTGTTTTGCAGTTGGGTTGTCTTTATGTGGCCATATATACCATTTAAGTAGTGCAATCTCCCTTGTTTTCAAAGGTCATGAACCAGAGAATTAATCAAAAAAAGTTTTAGGCTGATTATTAAACCCTCCAGCTGTTCTGTCTTTTTTATGTTATCTTTTTTCTTCTTGTCCTTCCCCAATGTGTACTAAAGAGAAATACTACCACAGACAGTAAAATTCCAAGTTAAAAATTAAGAATATGTCCTTTGTTTCCATTAAAGTTCTCATGTGTTCTTTTAGAGTTCATTGTAACTTGGATCTCTGAACTAATGTTACTGGTAAATACAGGTGTTCATTATGTGGCTAGAAATTTAAGGTCATGTTATTCATGGGAAAAGATACTATGAAATTTGATAACTTGGTGTTAGGAGCATTTTTGTTTAGTTTAAGAAAAGTATTCTTAAATTTAAGTGTTCAGACATTTGATCTATGGCTATATGACAGCATGACCTAAATAGAGTTATTTATCAAACTGAAACTGCTATTTCCAAAGTAAATACTTATGTTCCCTTCTAAAGAGATTTTTAATGATAACCTTTTCAAAGAAGAATTTTTATGATCCTTGTATGGGAATAAAGTGCAGTTCTGCATGGTAATTATGTCAGATATGAGAATAATAGTTTAATTTCTCTTTTCAGTATGATGCTGTTCCAATCCAGTCAAGTGTGGTGTTATGCTCCTGTTCATCCCCTTCAATGGTGAGGAACCAAGCAGATTCCAGCACTCCATCTGTCATTTCTACTTGTGGCAGCAGACAGGGATCAAACATGGAGGGCACAGCACCTGAACCAAGATCTAATTCAAACTCCTTGCAACATACGGGACAGCAGCCTCCACAACCTCGAAAAAAACGACCTGATGACTTCAAATTTGGGAAAATTCTGGGTGAAGGATCTTTTTCAACGGTAACTTTACTTTTTATAAGAAGTGACAGATATCTTAGATAAACCTGAAAATTTGTTGTTTGATTGATTTGTTGTTGAAAGACTGATGAGGTTGAAATGTGGAGAGAACAGCTTGAAGAGTAAATGAATAGGACATAATGGATTTAAGCTTAATCATTAAAATTAGGTGTCGCCCTAAATATGGGTGGTGATTTTGTTCTTTTTTTAACTCCTTTTAAATTAATCAAAAGCCCTGCTGTATCCTAATGACTTGATGCTTGGATGTTCAGTCAACATTGCTTTCTAATGTAGGTGTGATAGCTATAATAGGTTACGTAAAAAGTTTGATATAAAGGCTTAGAACTGGTCTAGGTAAAAACTGATTGTGGCAAAAACTATGCAATGTCCTGTCTACGGCAGGAGGTACTGCCCGATGCTCTTGAAAGAAAGAACACTGATAATTCTCCAGTTCTTTCTCAGCCTCTGGTTCTTGTGGACTTAGTGAATCACAGTCAGTATGTTTGTGTTCAGTAGCCTTAAATGGTTTGTGTCTCACATCCACAACATTGCACAAAAATGAATTAAGTATTACTTTAATGAATTCATGTAGCAATTAATGCTTTCATTTGGTGGTTCGGTAATTTTGCAGTTGTAAGACAGTAATGTTTCTGTATCTTTTCCATATGCTATTTGTTGTATACAATTTTTGGTTGTAGGTCTCTGAATGTTGGGGTTTTCTGGTTCACTGCAGCCTACTGCCGTTTTTAGGATGCAGACCTCTGGTACTCATCAAGAGTAATTTGCACTCAAACACATAGTTTGTGTAACTTGCAGGTTTCCCTAAAGAATCCAAGAGAGTTGTGGTTTAGATATACCAGGACACTTTGCTTCAGTAATACACTTT
>VZTB01015764.1:5962-21666 GCA_013397245.1 Thryothorus ludovicianus
GCAAAATAAAGAAAAACCTGATGTGAACAAAAAAGCAAAAAAAAAAGTGTCATTATTTGGACCTAGTTCTGCACAGTACTGAACATAGGCTGAACATTAAAAATTAAGCATTACTAAGCATTAAGAGGTCTCATTACCATTCAGGTAACATCCAAAAGAATCAGGCCTTTGACGAAGGGATAGTAGCTACAGAAAAGGTCATAGTAGCATTTTTAATCAGTATATTTCAAAGAACCACAAGAAAGAAGCTGATATCATTATGCCCATTTTACAGATTAGGAAATCGAGGCAAAAAGCTTCATCAAGATTTGACAAGCTACTATTAGAGCTAAAAACAGAACCCACTCTCTTAAATCCTCATTTAGTCTAGTCACGAGCTTTTCAGGAGAAAAAGGAGACAGTTGTTCTTGGACAATGATAAAGACCTGACTTCTCAGAGGTGCAGTCAGCAAGGGAGACAGACACTTAAAGCCTACAGAAAAAAAGCACTCATTTTTTCCCTTCCTACAGCCAACACAGTCACCAGATCAATAAGCAGCCTGGAGTGCTAAGACTGTGTTTCTTGGCCTGGTTTCAGATGGCATCCCAGACAAACAAATCCAACTGCCCCCAATGGGTTGTTCTGAAGTGAGTGGGATTCCCTTCAGACAGAAAAGTTGTATACACAGGACAAGTTATAGGATCAAGACATAATAGCAAGATGAATTATTAATTTTAGAATATTTAAAATTGCAACATCCCTTTAAATATAAACTATTTCCTATGTAGTCTTGACAGTACTCTCATTAAATGCTAATAGATGATTCTGTAATAAACAGAACCTTAAAAATTAATCACATTTATATACCTTGGGATGTCATGAGTAAGTGTTTCGCAACTTAGGAATTGCACAGAATCTTTTTTTTATGGTGCATTGATGACTCCTTGGTGTTCAACAACACTTCATTATACTTTACGTTACAAATTTATTTCTTTTGTAGCAAAGTTTGCAGTTATTCTATACATTTCAAATGTTAGTTGTACAATTTTTTTTTTTATGAGGATGCAAGGAAATCTCTTCAGATTGACCTTTTTATTATACAGGCAGAGCAATCACTTCCAAGTGTGCCATAACTATGACAAACCTGAGGTATTTTTCCTTATGAGCTGAAGTGATATATCGCTCGCTTAATTAGAAATGCAAATATGTGGGCTGAAGAGAAAAACTGTAAACAAGTAATGTTTTCAGAAGGTCAGCTTTCTCATGGCCCACTCTAGGTGCACAGACCGTAATCTATTTCAAACAAAGCTGCTGGTAAAGCTGAGGTAATGGTTAATTAAATGTGTTGTTCTAAGATACTTTGAAATCTTTCAATCAAAGGCACCATGCCATCGCAAAAACAACTACATCCAAAAATCACTCTTATCAGCTACTACAATAATATAAATTACATTATACAGACTGTAGGCTTACCAGTGGAAACAAACTTGAATTTTAGAGGAGCCGTAAAATGAGATGCTGGTGTTGGGATGGAGGCAGGTGACTCAGCCATTTAAAATGCAGTACTGTCTCAGTTTTGGTTTTTTTTTTCCTTTGGAGCAAAGCCTTGGAGCTATACTATGGGGTACATCCCAATTCTGACACAAAAAAAGCCTCAAAGATGTCAACAATTGTTTATCGCTGCTGTTCAGAGTTCCAAGATCATCATAGTCACTAGCTAGACAAACCACATGATTTCTGCACATTCATGGTATTCAAGCTGGAAATAATAGCAGAGCAAAACTAAAGGTTTTACATGAGTATTATATTTGAGACGCCAAGGGAAAGAAAACAAGATGAGAACCAGGTTACTGACACAGGTGCAAAAGGATGTGTATTGAGATGAATTTTTAGCAATAAACTAAGTTACTACCCTTGGCGATGATAAAAAGCAGACAAGCGTATCATGTGAGCTCTGCAGTTTAATGGCAATGTTGGTTTTACTCTAACAATGATTAATTACCTGATTTAATTATTAGTAGTTACCTTGTGTGCAGAGCTGCAGCACAAACATGAACCAGAATTTCCAATCTCTTTATATTCACAGTAACTAATTCCGTGTATTGTGGGGTTTTATACAATGGTGACACACAAGTGTTATTATAGCCAGCTATAACAATATCTGTATCAAATTCCTTATTTATTTGCTCATGGCAAAACACAAGTTTTACAGTAACTATCAAATAAGTTACATCACTGCAAACTCCTAGAGGTATGTACAAACACACAACTTACGGTGATGTAAAGCAAGAGAAGTATTTAGAGGTATTCTAGATTAATAAAAGATTAAAGCAGTGTAACTTAATTTGGGTATATGCATGTCAACAGAAGAAAATAGATTCCATTTAATTTAGGCAAACATTTTAAAGGAGTTTACTCAGATACACAAAAAAAACCTGTCTGGAAAGCCCCAGCAACTGCTACACAGACAAATTGCTGTAAGGGAACAAGCTATCAAATATCAGCTGACCCATGGCCACCCTCCACGTCAGTTTTCTTAGACCATAGCAATTAGTGAGGTTACCAAAGGCAGTCTGGCCATCTCTCCATGAAACCTAAGCTGATTCACAGAATTTATCATTCTCCTTGGACAGGTGCACAGTCACTGTACATCAGCTGATGCACAATATCTTGTTAAGGTGCATCACTGGATGAGGAATGGGAGAATGGAGTAAAATTGGTCTGGCCTTGCACAAGAAAAATAGCTTAATGACCAAGGTAAAATGGAATAAACTGCATTTTGTTCCAGTTGCTACATTTTTAAGGGATCTGTGCTGGCGTAAATTAACTGGTACTGGTGCCAATTTCCTTTACCTAGATGGAAACCTACAGAGATGTCTATAAAATGGAGCACCAGTTTAATTAAGTGTGCATTTTAAATTACTGCATGTAACTCGTTTCAATCCACTACATTTAAAGCAGGATTATTTTCATTTGCCTTAAACTGATTAGGAATGTGTTTAAATTAAACCAACATGTTCTTAAATCAGAATCCTGGATCAGAATACCACAACTCTGGTATGAACTTTTCCTATTTTAAAATAACCTGTAGGGTTAAATACTTTCTAACATTCTCATCAGACAGACCAAAATTAATTCTTCCATTTGTGGCCAAGTTTTTAACTCGAATAGTGTTTTGCACCTGCAAAAGACCCAAAAAAGGAAATATTTCCAAATGCAAGACTATTATAAATATCTGATTTATTCATGGCTGAAATTTAGTCCTACCTGAAGAAGTATTCTGAGGTAACTCAGAAATAGTTAGTTATTATCTTTGGAAGAAATTAAGTATTTCCTACAGCTTCAGCAATCCAAATGGAAAATGTAAAACCTTTTGCTCCACAGATTCAAGGACTATAGCTAATTAGACTGAATTATAATGCTCCTTTAAAACCAATATATATTAAAAGAAGCATATTTAAAGGACTAGGAAAAAAACAACTTAAAGTAACAAAACCAGTAAATTGTTCATGATTCCGCAAATCAGTATCAAAGGGTTTGCTGTCAGTCTCTTTTAAGATCAAACTGTATAAAAGAGAATTTCTCTACATGTTTTGACGCAGAAACATCTCAAAAGAGATTTACCAGGTTTATTGCTTTGGTTGGAAGTGCCAAAATATACAGAAAAAATATTACTGTCCAAGATGTCCGATTTGATTTCTAAATAAAACAAGTAATAGCCTGAGTTTCATCCATTACAGGAATCCCAATGGTTAGGAATCACTTGGACTAAAATGACAGAGCAAAACATCTCAGTACACACAGGAATAAACAAGGCCTTGATCCAGGAAACTGCTCCCTGCTGAGACTAGTTGAGATCAGTTAGACTCAGCTCCAGCATGGGACACGGCTTATTCAGAGCAGCTCACAAGACTGAGGCTAAAAATCTAAAAGTAAACTAAAAGAAAACAGAAATTCCTCTCACTTCAACAAAAAGCCCCTTCTGCATTTTTTACATTTTCCATTTTAGTTGTACCTTCTAAATCTTACAGTAAGATATGAGGAAGAGCCAGTTTTATTTTATTCTTAACATTTTTCAATAGTAAAAAGGAGACATTATAAGAGTACCAAAAAAATTGAAAGAAATAATTTTACATTTATTGCTAATATTCAGTAATTACTTCATAGGAAAAAATGTTTTGAAGGGCTAAGAAATTTAATGTGGAGGTATTCCCCTAAAGTCTGCTGATAAATTTTTTTTCCTCNCTCGAATCTCCTCGAATCTCCTCGAATCTCCTCGAATCTCCTCGAATCTCCTCGAATCTCCTCGAATCTCCTCGAATCTCCTCTCCTCTCCTCTCCTTTGTGGCAAACTTCCAAATATCTTTCATTTTCATTAAAAAGTTTCTCAGCTTGTCCTTGTGGGTAGAGGGGTTGTAAACTGCTGGTTATGGAGAAAGGTCATTCTGAGCTGTTGTGATTCAAGTGCTGGCACAGGTTCTAAAATAAAGCAACCTTCTCAGAGCTGTGATAAAGGCTGAGCCTTCAACATTTCTGGTTTAGCTGCTATTGAAGCTATTGCTGATGCACACAGTTAGCTATTCTCAGCAATTCATACTACCCTTGGAAAATATGCAAGGAAAATTGAGAAAAGTTGCACTGTACTTAAAAATTCACACTATATCTACAGTTTCCATCCATTAGCTTAACAGAATTTAATTTATTAAAAAAAAATCTGCTCCACCATAGAGCTTGTATGCTTCTTCTATTTTCACTGCATTAAGTGAAAAGCAAAAGGCAGACACTTATCCCAGAAGGGAACAGCACTGAGATATTTCATGGCTTTGTAAAGTTTTAAATCAAAGGACACCATGAGATCATCCCATCTGCTTAAGTTTCATCATAATCTATTATTATTTTTCATCTGGTCACCTCTGCACTGAGCCTCTCCTAACCTGTGTTTGTTGATTGCCTGTCTACCAAAGTAAACACTGGGGGCTTTGCTTCAGTCATTATTAGCTAAACTGTGGCCTCTGTGGCCCCTGCCACAGCTGCAAATCAACCCTGAGTGAATAAAACAGCACAGTCTTGTGCCAGGGCACTTCCCACACATTGCAATTCCTTGTGTTTGTGTGGTGTGGCAAGGCTGATGTAAGGATGTCCCTCACAGTTCATGGCACTTGAGGATTCTGACAGTAGAAGGGGCAGGTATGTCACGATGTAGCCACAAAATCTGAAAAGATACTTATTCCCCCCTGCTGGTGCAGATGCCATTCAGGGTGACTGGCCATCAGACTATTTCCAGAAAGACAGACGTGAGGAGTTCCAGGACTATCAGTGGGCTGATACAACCATAGCACCTGATCAGGCAGGAAGAAGTACAGGACAAGTTTTTGCATACATCAGAGAGTTCCTTCAGGCCTATGCAGGTGTTTGAAACCAGGACACCTGTAAAGACATCTGTACTGTATCTCTAGCACAACTGAGACTAGCAGTTGGCTTCAGGTAAACACAGGGCGTACTTCACTGTCTGCTCTTCCTCTGTTATTTGACCCATAACTAATAGTGCTCTTCCTTCCATTTGAACTTTCCTGCATCCCTGACACAACTGGAGTCTGGATTAAGGAGTATATTAACATACTTGAAAACCTTTGAAGGCAGCCTCTACTCATTTTCAGTCCAGTTTGCAATGGATGCAATCGTGCCCAGCTTACAACACATGTATGGCCGTGAAGGGGAGTATGTTCACCAAGAGCAGGTGAAAATGGATCAATATGATCATGGCTGTCAAAAAAAACCAAAAGGTGAATCAAAGGATTTCTGAAGAAATTGGAAGGGATTTAATGAGTGGATGTAGTCATCCCATCTTTTTATTCTTGAATGAGAACATGAGGAGACACAGCGGGGGCATACTTGTCAAGTGTTAGAAAAGTGAACCTCCCATGGGGCTCAAGGAAAGGAGAAGACCTGATGCTGTATTAAAAAAGAGATAAAAGCACAGATGTCCAGATAAAGAGACTCACTTGATTCCTTCAAGTAATTAAGTCTTTCAGTAGTGAGATGGAAAATAGCAACAAAGAACCACATTTCCTTACAGTTTCACTTTCTAGTTCTCATCTGCAACACTGTGACTGCACTGCCTGCAAACACAGCAAGGGGACCTCTCATCGTCTTTACTTTTTTCCTGTACTCAGTCATTTCTGATTTTCCTTCAGGTGCCACTGAATTCTACAACTCAAGGAAGAAATTGGTCAGTGAGTTGGTAGGAGTGTAAAGGAAAGGAAGGGTAAGAGAAGGCAAACAAGTCAAACCAAACAAGCAAAGGAATCCATAGCACCAGTATCAAAGGAGCAAAAGTCACAATGGCTGAGAACCTGAGGCTGATGTGATTTACTTGCATGCCTTAGGACATTCAGTTCCACATAATCCACTGTCAAAGTAAATTATAAGTATTACAGTATCTGCTGCTGGAACGGATCCAATTCATTCAGAAGGAAATATCAAATGCTGCCTGTAAGGTATATGAGCACTTAATGACAAGGATTTATACCAAGATACAATCAAAATGAACAAGCTGTACAAAAGAGCAAACCAAAGCTAGGTTTCTTGTGTGTCTCTGTTTTTAATAGCTGCATCTGATTTCTCAAGGGATTATTTTAAACTAACTTTCTTCAAACATAACGGCATTAGGACACAAAGGAATAAATAATCTTTTTTTTTTGTAACACTGGCCTACAAAGTTATTTTCCTAAGCCTATATTAATATATCAAGCCAGACATAATTATTAGATTTTTTAGGTTTTTCAGAGTCTAGCACCTTCTGTTTAAATCAGTAACACCATCTATCTCTCACAACACACCTTTACCACTACTGCGAGGATGATCCATTCCTGACTGTGATGAAGTAGTGCTATTTGAAGGAGGAAACTGTGCTGGTAGGCATAGAGAAACCCTTTGAAGAGTTTGAAATCAAAGTACGGTCCCTTTTTGTCAAAGATATACAGGCAGAGCTATTTATTTAGGACTGGAACTGCTCCATGGATCTTGCCCCATTTTTAGGGCAGACAGTTGAATAACAATTTTTTACTGTATCTGCTTGACTCAGAAACACCATCCCATTCTGGCAAAGGAGGACCTTGGCTACATTTATTTCTGTCTTCGACCTTCCTTGACTTGTGTAAAATTTCCATGTACTTCAATACAAACCACCTAATATTTTGGAAACTCCAGCTGGCACAGAGCAGAGCAGCATGCAACCTGTCAAACACATCTGCTGTCAGTGCACCCAGTTCATTCTCCTCTCCTGCAAGTGGCTTCACAACCAGCAACAAATGAAGTCTTAGTTCTATCAGATGTCAGAGTGTCTAAAAGATCAACAAAACTTCCAAAATTTACATGATGATCAACTCAATCCCATGGTCTAAGGCCTGCCCTCTGTGAGCAACCCAAACCACAGCACACAAGTGCAGGTTGACTTTCTCTCACCTTCTCCTCTTTCTAACCTAAACACACAGCAGTAGGAATAGTCTATATATCCTAATCTTAAATTCCATTGCACATACTCTTCCTCAAGGAATTATGGGGTGTGCAGCACAGTCAGGTAGCTGGTGCCCTGACGTGGGACCAGGAGGTATAAAGATAATACGGGTGGGAAAGGAGCAGGGGCTTGCTTAGCACACCCTCATCCAGTGTACAAACTCAGGAGAGGTAAGCAAAGCAAGTAGGGCTAAATGGTTGGACCTGATGAACTGAAATGTCATTTTCCAACCTTAACAATTCCATGATTCTATGGAAATTTCTAGGAGGTGCACGGGCATGCATTCATTACAGAGAAAAATAATCCAGTCCTACTGGAAAATCAGAAGGTAAAATAGGAGGCTGGATCAGATTTTCATTTCTGACTTCCAACACCTCATGGAACCAGCCTGGACAATGATAGTCCACTGGTGCAAGTGCGGCTCATGGGAAGCAAGCTGGTTTACAAGATAGAGTTTAATAGCACACAAACTGCTCTACCAAAGGCAGGATCAGGAAAAACAAAGCCCACAAGAACAGAATCCTCTAAAGTGATATTACAAACACCTGTGAATATCCCTTATGAAGAAAAATTATGCTTCTACTGTTTCTCTAGAAAACAGATGCAGGATTCTTTTCTAGGGCTTTCATTTTACTTCTCCTGAATATGTCAACAATATATTTCTATATTTCATACTTTAGGAGGAGGATTTCACTGAAAATTGTGGATAGCAGAAGAGACTAGTTTTAGACCTTTTTACAGCAGTAAAAATATTTCTACACTATATAATTTCTTTTGCTACAATGAATCATTATAAAGTCAGCTGAAGTTCAAGATAACATATCTTAAGAACCTTAACAGGGGAAAAAAATTGTATCTACCTAATTATACATCAAAGAGTACTTTTGGAATAAATTCTGTTATCTGCAGAATTTTTTAAGTGTTCTAC
This sequence comes from Thryothorus ludovicianus, assembly GCA_013397245.1. Classification (NCBI taxonomy): domain Eukaryota; kingdom Metazoa; phylum Chordata; class Aves; order Passeriformes; family Certhiidae; genus Thryothorus; species Thryothorus ludovicianus. The sequence continues at coordinate 14,387 of VZTB01015764.1, forward strand.
TTTAGTAATAAGAACAGCGCAGCTTGAATTAACTATCCTGCATAACAGTGCTCAGATATCGGGGTGTCCAAATGTACTTTTACATGTCCACTCTATTATTATCACTATAGATTCTCAGTCCATATATCCCACGAAACATATTCAATTCCTAAGGCAGAAGTACTTTCACTATGGTCCCTTTTAATAACTTCAGTCTTGCCACAGTTCAGCATAATATTTTATAAAGCTTCTTTTGAGTTAAAGGGCATGAAGTTTCAATAATAGCAGTAATGTATATTGAATTTGTATTCCAGTTTTCAATTATTTTCACATTTTTATTATCATTTTCTTTTACAAAAATGTCTACATGGAGGCAGTCTCATTTTCCACACAAGAATATATCTAATTCTGACATCCATCTGTCTGTAAATCTTTTTCATTGTATTTGTCACAGCATATTTAGAGGTAAACTTACTCCGTGACATTTTAAGATATAACAGCATTTCTTCATGCACACAAATGAAAATCCTAAAAATTTCTTATACTACATTGAGAATTTGCCCTAGATCGTAGATATTATATTTTTCAATGCATTTTGAATCTGCTTGTTAATTTTAATTTAAAGCACTTACTTAAAGCTGATCAGAGTTGACATTGGGAGGGACCTCCGGAGATCATCTTGTCCCAGTTCCCAGCTCAAGCGGGGCCACCTAGAGTTTGTTGCCCAGGATTATGCCCAAACAGCTTCTGAATATCTCCAATGTGTGAGACTCCATAACGTCCCTGGGCAACCTGTGCCAGTGCTCAGTCACCCTCACTGGGAAAAAGTGGTTTCTGTTGTTCAGAGGGAAATTCCTGTGTTTCAGTTCGTGCCCATCAGCCCTGTTCCTGTCACTGGGTACCATGGGGAAGAGCCTGGGCCTATCCTCTTTGCCCTCTGCCTGCAATTATTTGTATACATTGGTGAGAACCCCCCCTCTTCCTTTTCTCTGAGCTGAACAATCCCAGCTTTCTCTGCTTTTACTCATAGGAGACATGCTCCAGTTTCTTAATAGTTTTCATGGCACTTCTTTGGACTCTCTCCAGTACATCCATGTCCCTCTTGTAATGGAGAGCCCAGAACTGGAGACAGCACTCTTGAGTGTGCCCTCACCAGTGCTGAGTAGAGAGGAAGGATCACCTCCCCTGACCTGCTTAATGCATCCCAACAATAAAGTAGCTTTTTTTGCTGCAAGGGCACATAGCTGGCTCATGTTCAATTTGGATACCATCAGCACTCACAGGCCTTTTTCTTTCAAGCTGCTTTCCAGCTGGGTGGCCCCCAGCAGTTATTGGTGCAAGAGGTTGTTCTTCCCCACGTTCAACATAAGCCAGCAGTGTGCCCTTGCAGAGAAAAAAAAAAAAAAAAACAAACAAAAAACTTACATTTCCTTGGGCTGAATCAGAGTGTTGCCAGCAGGTCAAGAGAAAAATATAAACACTTCAAGGGAGGGTATTGGATCTAGTATCAATCATTGGGACACATTGCTTGTTACTGGACTTGAACTAGATTTTGTGCCACAGATCACAACCCTCAGGGTTTAGCTGTTCACTCAGTTTTCAATCTTCCTCATTGCCTGCTCATGTAGCCCACACTTCAGCTCCTCTGTGAACATCTCTGGGAAGTCAAGGTATACAGCATCTACTGCTCTTAAGTGTACCAGAGTCATGATTTCCTCTCATATTATTTTATTGTTTATTTACACATCAATATTCCCAATGTGCTGCGGTTAACATTTGTAATAGAGAGCAGGTTAGACATTTGGCATTTATCAGTTGGTTCATTGCCCCTGAAATAAGTTATTCATTACTTCTTACACCCTAGACCAGGAATCAGCCTTTAATACTGGGAAGAGAGAGCAAGAAAAACACAGAAGCAAGCAAGATCATGCTTCCTTTTTCACTTTGTTAACCTTTTTTCTTTATAAATTCACTTCTTTGAGGTATCCTTGAGGATGTGTCTATGAGATGTCTGAAAGAACAGAGAATTATGGGCTGGTAATTGGAATGTCCTGTACCCCACAGCCCTTGAAAAAAAGAAACAAAAGAGTAGGACACCAAAAGCTAGTATCACTAATAGAACAAAAGAAGGAATGTTGATACAATAAAAGACTATTCAGAGACAACAGTCTTCATTGCTACTCAGCTTTGACTAAACCCCAGAGCAGGACCATCTTGTTTAATGAATGAACCATGGAGTCTTTTGGGGAAAAAAAAATGGGAACATTTTGGTGACACAGAACTAACTAAAAACGAATGGAAATCATATATCAAATGAGAAGTCATTAAGAGCAACTTAAAACTGTATATTCTTTACATATTTTATCCCAGTGCAGCTTCTTTCTTTCAGACAAACTTCATATTCAAATTTTGGTATGTTTACAAATGATTCACCTCTTTACATGAACATCCAAAACCTTCTAAATACCTTCCTTCAGAATAAAACTTACAGTCATTCTTTTTTTAAGATGTTAATTCTCAAAGCAGGAGTGTCATAGGAGACAATTATGAAATCTCAAAGTGAAATCCATTTTTCAAAGGGTAAAAAGTGGTACAGTTACATAATTCAAAAGGTAGAGTAATAAAATAATAATAACACTGGCAACTTCTTTCTAAAGATCTCAGAAAGCTGTACAAATATTGATGTAGATGTAAGAATTATAATTTTTTTGGAAATAAGGAAACAATTTCGTTTTCATTTCAGAGATAAAAAAGGCACACAAAGGTTAACTATTTAGCTCAGGGCCACTGTTTTTGGCCACTGTTTTCAAAACATAACTGAAAATTGCTCTAAAGTCACATGCCTGCTTGCTGGATATCATTTCATTAAGGAGTACTGTCTATCCAGAAAATAGATCATCTTGTGCCTTATACTGACAAACAAAAGAAGTCATAAATCTGTCAATACAGTACCTCCTTAATGGAACACATATAACATACAATATGGAACAAATGAAAAGGTAAAGTTCTGAAAATATTTTTTTTTTTCATTTTCTTACCTGCTTTCATTACTGCAGGCAAGTGTGAACAGGGTTGTGTAGAAAGACTTAATGCTTTGAAGAAATGCAGAGGAGAATCACCTGGGTAAAATTAAATTCTGGTTTTAAAATATGTCTGAAAATTAAGTGAGAGGAAGAAGATGAATGCTTACATGCACTCATTTTTTTGTCAGTGCAGGACTGGATCCATTCTACAGCATTACATCCCAAGGTGAGAAGTAATCAGATTCTATCTCACATCTCTAATTTACACACAGGGCAATACTGCAGCACAATCAGCAACATCCTAGACTGGCTTCTCTAAAGAGGAACCATAAAGAGTATTCCATTGGCATTATGCTGAGATATTTTAGAGTAGAAAAAAGGAGAAATAAAAAAAAAAAGAGAGAGAAAGGTAAGACTCTTGCTTGATATGGTATTAGTCACTGTTTTTATCTTTAAAATAGGGTAAGGGACGAGGCACGTCTAATGTTGGTTATCAACCTGTTTGTTACCATTGCACTGACTTTGGCAGTTTATTTAACAATCTTAATTTCATCTGAATGTGATTCCTAAACCTAATGGCACTTGTGTGAATCCAATCTGTTGTTGAAGAAGCACTGCTTGTTCAGGTGACATTTGTGTGGAAGTAGCTTTAAATTTACAATTCTGTTATTTCCAAAATGTCATGTATTTCTAAGCAACAAGAAGAACACTAGATCCACATGATTGTGTAATATTTTTTTTCCCAATTACCAGTTCAAAACACAGTGGGAAAAACAAGAGATGCTTGGCACAGCGTGAATACTGAATATCCCAGGACAATTCAGATGCTATTGCTTGAATAGTTTTACCTACCGTCAATGATGAACACACAGTTCTTTCTAGCCTTATGGATCATGTGTTCTGGTAGCTACTTTGTATTGCAAAAGAGCTAAGTAATATTAGAATGATTCAGAGGAAAATGTTTTGATTTGTTTTAAAGATAACATAAAGTTTTGACAGATCTCATAAATCAAAGCCAAAAGGGTCTATATTTTAAAAAGCTACCCCAAATTTTCATTTGCACTAACGTCAGTCTGTTAATCTTTATATCAATTCTTCAATTCAACAACACATGTAGAAGATTAACACACCCACATACATTCCTTTCCAATAATTTTTAGCCATTCACCTAACCAAAAAAACAGATCCTGAAGTGCACTGCAGTCAGAATTACATGGATCTTAACAGATCTAGGCACATATTTTGATGGTCAGATAATAAGGAATTAGGAAATAGAGCTATCAGTATAAAAATTTGCAAATGGAGAGGTTTCATTAAGGCTGTATCAGGAACTTTGGGAGGGGAGGTTAATTTTATTTTTTTAATTTGTCCATATTAGAAGTGAATTTGTATCTTAAACAGTAAACAGCAATTCAAAGTGCATTTTTAGACGTTCAATACACTAAATCTTTTCCTTTGTGTGTTCTAAATGCTGTACAGATTCTCCATCATCCTGTTTTCTCAGTTCTCTTATTTATTCCTCAGCAGAACAGTGTCAAGGCAAATCATATCAAGACATCTCCACAGAAAAAATGACCATGTATATTCAGAAGATATTAATAAATGTTACAACCTTGATTTATACAAGGCAGTGGAAGGGATTTTTTACATTTTGCACACAAAAGTGCAGTTTATTATAAAAATTCCAACTGCTTTCCATCTTATGACAGCAAGACCTTTCTTATCTTTTGAGAAAAACCTTAAAAGGATATCTCAATGCATTCCTTTTTATGAGCTTTTTGATAATGCTAAGGCAAGAATATTCTCATTTCATCACAAATTAAACATAATTTGTATCATCTGAGACTCAAAGCCCACACAATCTACTGGGGAGAAATCATATGAGAAAATGGAAAACAGGAAACAACTTCTATATCAGAGCTAAAATAGGTGGTATTTAGCAACAAGAACAAATCAGGTGTTTTACTTCAGGTATTATGGAAGTGGATTTTTTTTCTGCACAAATTACATCATTAATTTACACAATATTCAGAAGCCGGAATTCTGAAAGAGAAGAATGCAAGGAAAAGCACCTCCAATCAACATCCTGCCAATTAAGGTAATAGAGCTTTTACTATAGCTTACAGCTCTATAGAGCTGATAATTAAACCAACTTATGCCCCTGAACTGTTAATCTTTCATATTTCAGATAAGTGCCATCAACTGATGATGGGAGAGCTGAGTCTTTGTCTCTGCACCTGGAAAGCTTTCACCCAGCAGACACTTCATGAAAATTAGTGTATTTCTGCAGAAAGTTCTGCTTTTACTAAGTGACCCTATTTTTGAAAAGAATGTTTCATCAGAGAATCATTACCCAAATTCTTGAACATCTTTATAGAGATTTTTTTTTTCCCAATTCCATTTTTCATTAGGGTCCTTCCACAGAAAGATTGTAATATATTGTTAATAAAACAGTTACCTGAGACAGACAGAAAGACAGACACCTTAGGGAATATGATAACAGTGCACAAAGAGGATTTAGGAGCCTGCCTAGGAATCAGCAATCAATTATCCACAGTATTCATTACACAGTTTGTAGATGGAGAGTTAGGAGCAGTGCTTAATTTGGTCAGCTATGGTCTCAAACCAGATCTCTCAGTTTCTGAGTAGGCTGCATGGACAAACAAGTCTTGTAGACCTGAAAAATATATACTGAATCTGTCATAACTTTTTCATTGTTAAAGGTCCACCATAGGCCTCCAAATCCTTTTGTGTCACCTAACTGGAATGGTTAATAATATAATGTCATTTAATGAGTCCAGAGACTCTTCTCTGGCTGCACACCACACAGAATTTGACCCTGAGTCCCCCTGGGCCCCATAAGCTGCCCCTCTGAGCACAAGACATAATTATTTTTTACTGTGGGGCTTTTTTTAGCTCAAAGCACCTGAAATAACACGTGAGCTGTTAATACAGCACCTCCAGTTTTGGTTATTCTCTGTCTGCAGAATTCTAACTCTAAAAATAGGACTTAAATAATCCTTCTATAATGATATGTCACAGTGAAAGAGCAGGCAAAAGAATGAGTAGGTATTACCATATACTACTGCTATGGCTGGTAGCTGTACTGTAATTAAAAATTGTTAATGGTTCTATTATAAGTGTCTAATTCATAGATTTTATCATTTAATCTTAAAAGATAATGCCTTCATTTTAGTTCATTTACTTGAGTGAGTAATCCCATCTTGTAAAAGGAGTCCTCTTAATGAGTCATATCAATAAAGAATTGGTCCCCGAATGAGAATAACTTTTACAGTGTAAACTTTAGCTGAAAGCTATATTTATTTCTTTTCCTCCCTTTACCTCTAAACAAAACAGAACAGCATCATCTGAACCAAAAAGAAAACATGTAGATGCTCTTAGTCAACCCTGGATCTGTTTTCAGAGAGAAACAGGAAATTTATCAAGTGAGCAGTCATCATAGAGTTATGATTTCTTTTGAAACAAACCTTTGAAATGTAGTTCAGGCTTTTATCTTTGCTCACAATCAGTGGTCACTGCTCTTATTTTGCTTATTAAGCAAAATCCAAAAGATGTCAATGCTAATCTTGCATGAGATACTGAATTTATACTCACACATGATACAACCCTACACTCACTTCAAATCCTGTAGTAATTAGTCACATCCAAAAGAAATGTTTGTTCCTGCATAATGCCTGCATACCATGACTTCCTGTTAGAAAATATAAGGCTTTTACACCTGCTATGAATGTCTATTTGATCATCTAAGATCTAATCTTTTTCAGAACTGTCAGTCTCTCTGAGTACAAAAGAAATTCAGTCATTTTCGCAGAGATCTTATCTGTGTTTTTATGCTGTGGGATTTCCCAGCTGTATGAGGTACCCTCTGCACTTAATGCTTCACGTTCTGCAACACTGTAGTTTTGCCCACAACATTATTATTTTAGTCACCATGTCACTATGCGTGCCAGTGCACCAACAGAGGTCTTGCGTCACTTAGCATAGTTTCACATGCAAGTGCTAAATCACAGTGAAGAATGATGTTTCTTTGAGAGATATGAACTGCAGGCCACCAAGGCAGATAAAACAATCCAGTTTCTTCTGCTAAGGTGAACAAGAGGTGTGTATGTATATTGCAGATGGTAGGAAAAAGTTTATGCATCAATTCTAGTGACAGAACGGTGCAACATTCTAAGTACTAGCAGTGCCACAGGGCTAATGCAAAGGTAGCCAGGCCAGTAAGGATTCTGATGGTATATCTTTCTTTGAGCTGCTTAT
>VZTB01015764.1:35593-46083 GCA_013397245.1 Thryothorus ludovicianus
TCATTATCCTTAGACACCATATTAAAAGATTTCTCTTTTATTCATCTTAACACTGTAGACAAGAGGTAACTGCTTCCAGAGAGCAGTGGAATGAAGGTGCCACAATATTAGCAGTATCACAGCAAGTAGCAGACAGGCTCTGGTGTGACAGAATAATAATAGAAAATACATCCATTTCAGGGAGGAAATATACTAATTTGTAGTCAACTCCACTCGGAGAGATGCTGAAAACAATTCCTTAAACTGGCTTCCTATGAAAGATGGTAGGTTATTAGCTTACTGCCTCTTTCTCAAGAGACACAAACAAGTCCATTACACAGAAGAACGACAAATGCTGGTTTTGAAGACGTGTAGTTAACTATCTCTTCTAATACTAATATCACTTGGCTCTTCATCTCACCTGCATCTTACAGCACTTTGTGAAAGCTTCATTTTATAGTCCCTTTCAGCAAGGGAATTTAAAACCAAAGATTTTGTCAAAGTGAAGATGCCTCTGAGGAACCACAAAAGAGGAAAAAGCATGCCCAAAGTGTTTCTCTTCCTGACAAGATTAATTTCCTTGTCCTCATCCTTCCAAGCTCACACCTGGAGTAGGTTCCATACCAGGGTAACAGAGAGAAAGGTAAAGGCAAGCAGGCTGACTGAAAGGAAGCAGTGAGGGGAAAATAAAGATCTGTAAAACCTTAAAGGAAGTCTAGTCTGCTAGAACAGCATGTGTGAAGTTTGTGCAGCTGAGAAAGCATAGACTCAGAGGCAAAGATAGTTCATTAGCATTTTGCTGACCTGTCAGCCACCTGTGGAAAAGCACAGATATGACAACCCTGCTCTGCACTACATTGTTAGTTCCAGTGGGGAAGGTGCACCTGCTGCACAATGAGTAACATTCCACCACAACCTAGGGGACAAAATAAAGAAGCATCTAACTGAAGTTATTAGGAAATTTAGTAGACAATAGGTAATTCCCAATCCTGCAGACTGGGGTTTTCTTTTCTTTTCCCACAACTGCTAAGTGAGAAAAGGTTCTGTTAGGCTCCCATCAAGAGGAAGACAGTTGTGATTCACCTGCTTATATACAGAAGTGTATTTCTTTCCCTTATCAAGGTCAAGGAATGCAAGAAAAACTCTGCTGTGCAATTCACTAGAGCAGAATACAGAGCTCCTCTTCCAAAATTCCTCTAAGCAATGCCTTTGCTAGAAGAGTCTATGATCTACCATATGGAGGTCACAGTAAACAATACGTTGGCTCGATTTCAGCAATTATCTGGAAAACACTTTTTCAGCCACTAAATCAAGTTTGAAAAATGCCAGATAATTCTCAGTAGCAAGCACCTGTGATCCTCAGTGTTTAGGCCTCATGGAAACAGTGATTGCATGTGTAACCCCCAAAAACCTACTTGCTCTTAGACAGCTCTAGAGTCAGACTTCACAGTTAAAATTCATCCCTCTGGATTTAGGCATTTAGGATTTTAAATATGGAACAGCACCCCAGTTGTTGCTTATTTGGTTCAGAATTCCTGTGAACCATAAATTACAGAGTTTGAGACAGAACTATTTCTAAATGTTTATCTGTATCATCTGATTCCAAGTCTGACCACAGATTTCCTTACTGATGCTATGATATGTTTCATGGGAATCCTTTTAATGTAATTTAATTTCTTAGCTACCAATTCCTTCACACCAAGGAGGAAAAAAGTGAAAAAGCTGAAAAAATAGGTAGGTACCCTAGCAGTGCAATTTTCAGATAATCCCTCTCTTTAAATGAACAATGACAAAAATATTTATTTCTGAGATCTTTAATTCCAGCCGTCCTTGAGCCTTTCAAAATAAATTGCACGCTAGAAATAACACAAAATACAGTAGATCAGTTCATCTTTCCTATAGTAGAGCTCTATTCTGTGCAATACTCCTGCCTGTTCAGTAATGTGGGAAATACTGCAATTTGTTCCAGACACAAGGAACACAAGTCCCTGCTGAGAACTGCAAGTCTGTTAAAAAATCCCTGTAAGATACATGCCCTTTAGAGAAATGGTGTGCAAGAGGCTTGAAGGGTTTAGTTACTACTCAGCCATGTAGAACATAGCACATAACTTTTAAAACTGTTGTCTTTTCACAAGACATTAATTCTATCACCGTGTATTAATTCTATCGCCACATATTTAACTCTACCTGGCCAGGCTCCCTTATGTCTTAAGCCTGTGCAAGTATTTGCACTTATTCTGTTTTGAAATAAAGAGCATATAAGGTGGCAATCCAACATGGATGGGACACATAATATCTTCTTTCTTATAGCACACAGTCCTCTGCATCAAAAAATTGTTTAAAATCTCTTAATTCCTAAATATTGGTAAACTACCACGTAGACAATTTGATTAAAATGTATAGCTAAAAAGTAGCTATGAAATAAAAATTTTTATCCTAGAAAATTGCAGATTTAATCTGGAAGAAATATAAAGCTTATTGCTAAAAATAATCATTCCAGAACCAACATAAACATCCAAGTAAACTTCTGTTTAATTTTAGTATTATTTGATTGCTGTTGTCACTAAGAGCCACAATCATGGGCCATGAAGTCACATCACCTTAACTACTGAAAAGTTTATATTTTACTACATAATTGAGTTTACTTGTGCATTGTCAAAGGTAATCTTTTTATGGTTTCAGGGCTGAAAACTGAACAGTTGATGCTATGAAAAATGAGATAAATGCCTGATGTCTGCCCACAATACAGTAAAATTCAGTTGTATATTTCCACAGTTAACAATATTATGAAAAAAAAAACATATTTGCCATAGAATTATGCTTTTTCTCCCATATCATCACTTCTTTTCTTATTTGCACACTTCTATTGCCTTGTGTAAATACACCATCTCTACATCTTCATTTTTCTAAGAAGAATACACTGGGGGGTTTTGCCTCCCCACCAAACCTGACCGGTCTTTAATTTGGTATAGTTAAGATTCATGTGTGAAAAACAAAAGGAAAAAAGAAAAGCCTCTACATTATTCAACAGTGCTTGACATGACTACAGAACTGGGAAAAAAAAACCCCATATCTTTAAATTGCATGTACTATCATACTGTGACATTATATTACCAGGTGGTGATAAAACATGACTCTACAGGAAATGATGATACACCTTTGTCACAGAAAATGTTAGGCACTTTGGAACAGTATCACTTGCTGTTTTGAGAAAGAAAGATTCTAAGTTATCAGAAAACTTACAGGATGGCTGCATCCAACACTGAAGAAAATTACTTGAAAATAGTTTCAACTTCACTGCCCAGAGCATACATTAAATGCATTATCTGTATTGAGCTCTGCTGCAGCTCTAAATTTAGTGAAATGTGGTTTTCACCGAGTCTAATGAAACTGGTAATCCCTATGGAGAGTGAAATTTCAGCATTTTCCTTATTCAGTGGCTTCTCATTTTCCAACCAGACCACCTCAGGCTATGATTTATCAGAGCTCAGATGCTAGGTTTGAGGGCCTTTTTAAATATGTGGGTAGGAAACCTTTTTTGAAAACTTTGTTCCCAAGGAAGAGACAAAGATACCATTGCACTGTTATAAACTCAGAATTAGTTGGTACCTAGCCACTGAAATTGCCTTCTTTTGACATAGACCTAAAATACAAGTGTAATTAGCAGAAACTTTCAAAAGATTATTTGGGTTTTGGTTTTCAGTTTGGTTTTTGTGGGTGGTTTTCCCCACAATAGGAAATGTCTGTACTCCTATTTCAGTGATCCTTAAAACTGGAGTGATACAGACCATCCATTGGCAATTGGCATAAGGTCAGCAGGAGCAAACCTAGCCTACCAAAAATTTTCAGAGAAGTCTAACCTAGCCATGTGAGTGGGATTGTTTTGTCCTGTGGCCAGGGTGGTTTCCATCAAAGACTAAGAGCTTTAATGTGGAATTTATGGCATCATCATGTTAGTGTTTGTACACAGATTCAAAGATCAAAAAGTCCCATTTGATGCTTAGTCAAAAGTTAGGACTTACATCGAGATTAAGATATCTAAAAATCAGGTTCTGCATGTGAGCTAGGTGTTCTCACTCCCACTGTAGCTAGTGGAGAACAGATCAATGTTGTTGGTAGAATCCAAAAGCAATTCAGCTCAAAAGTCTCTTCTGAATTTGGCAGCTCATAAAGCCAGCACAGTTAAAAGTGCCCTTTCTGTGGCCAATTTTATACAAATGATGGATGCATCTGTCCACCCACTTTATTACTTTCAACTACTCAACCCAAATGACCAGGAATGCATGCTGTTGTGGTGTAAACTCAGTCAGCACGTGTTCACTCCCCCCTGGTGGGATGGGGGAGAAAATCAGAAGGGCAAAAAGTGAGAAAATTCATGAGCTGAGATAAAGACAGATCAATAAGGTAAAGCAAAAGACACACATACATGCAAGGAAAGCAAAACAAGCAATTAATTCACTGCTTCCCATGGACAGGCAGATGTTGCAGCATTCCAAGGAGAGCAGGGCTACAACACATCTAATAGTAACCTGAGAAGGAAAACATCATCACACCCAACGTCTCTCCCTTCTTCTTCCTTTTTCCCTTCTTTATACCCTGAGTATGACTCCATATGGTATGAAAAATGCCCTTGGTCACTGGGGAATAGCTGTTCCAGCTGTGTCTCCCCAGCTCCTTGTGCACCCCCAGCTCTCTCATTGGTGGGGCAGTACGAGACTCTGTCCAAGCCCTTCACAGCAATAAAAAAAAAAAAACCATCTCTCTATTATCAACTCTGTTTTCATCGGGAATCCAAAGCAGACCCTCACAAGAGCCACTATGAAGACAATTAACTCCACCCCAGCTCAAACGAGCCCACATGCTTAGCAGGCTCATTCATACAGCTTTGTCACAAGGCAGAAATTCACATCTCTACATACCATAAACACTACTTCAACACTGTCATTACTATCCTTATTTTTACTCATCTCTGGGTCTTCACTTCAAAGGTCCACTGTAAAGCAAAGGAAAGTCATGGTAGTTCAGATTCGTTTTAAAAACACAGCTCAAATGGTCTAATTTCCCACTAGTATTAAGTCCTTTGGAGAAATATATAATGCCATAATCTACCCAAAGCACCAAAAATTACCTAAATGCCTGAGCTGCCTGCTGAAAATATACAGATCCTATATATCCTCGATGCAGCCCTTGCTGATTGACATCTATGAAATCCAGCATGGAATTTAAATTGCCCCCTACACAGCTCTGTCCCACAATTGCACCTCAGCATTACAGCAAGGTTCAAGCATCCTCTCAAGCATGACATTTAACTGAAAATGGTTCACCCCTCAGGGAAAGTCTGGATGAAGATGCTAAAGATATCCCCTTCAGATCAGCTTAAAAGCTTTTTAGCTTTGCTAATAGATGGAAGTCTCATTGTATTAGTATCAGCTAATTGATTTTGGGGAACAAAACCCTCTTGCTGTAGGTTTAGCCTGCCTTACAACTGCCCTATAGTCTGCTGGTAAAGCTGAATAGTCAGAGAAGAGTCTTACCAGATGCAGCAGAGACTGGAAATTGGATGTTTTCCAACACAGCAATTGGTATAGACACTATCTGGATTATGCAGTCCCTTATTAAGTAGTGTCAAGGATTAGCCAGAACTAAAAACACTTGTGGGATTAGGGATTTATTTATATGAGGACAATCAGGAAAGTGAATTAACTAAAAATGTTACTTTAAAGAGAAGCTGTAAAACTACATTAAATCCTAATGTGGATGTTCTCCTTTAGAAACTACATTTGAATGATCTAACTTCACTGATGAAGTAAATTAAATTAAATTAGGACCACTTGAATTCTGGATAAGAAGGTCCTTAGGGGTTTTAATGACGTTTAACTGATCTATTTCCAAGTCACATCTCTAGTTGACTCACATTAATTTTCACGAATTGCTCCGTGTAGATAAGTCTCAAGTTCTGAAATGAGGAAAGCCCATAAAAAGAAAAGTGACTGCTAAATTAATGGCAACAAAACATTCCTAAAACCAGTTGCAAAACAGCTGATTCATCTGCAAAGGCAATAGCTCTGGATCTGCATACTGAAGGACAAGATTTAGTAACAGGCTCTCAAATAAGTCTTCTTGTGACAATGTCCAACTTTCAATGTCCAATTGAAAACTGCTTGCTCTGCAAGTCCTAAAACAAGATTTTAGATTTTAGGAAACTCTAAACATTTTGGAAGGCATTTAGGCCAAAGATTTAAGATTTATAATTAAAGACCTGTAAACTACTGGCGTGTCAAGAGAGTACCCTTCTTTTAGTTTTCATTCCAAGTTCAACTGCCGGAGGCAAAACGAACAAAAAAAATCCCACATAACTCTGATCTTTTTTTTTCTGTTTCTGTAATCCATGCACTTCATGGTTGATAACTTGTATCCAATCTATTTCTTGTATTGTATCAGAAAGCCAATGGGACAAATGGCATTGCTGACCTTTCCACTTTTTGTTCAATATCCTATTTCCAGAGTGGAAGGAATTATGTAGTTCCATTATATTACTGATATTTGAGTCAAATTGTGGAACGATTCTTTTTTGTAAATTTAGCTAATTAATCACTGTCGTCCTTCTATTGTGCATCCAGAATTCCTTCTGTGATTTTTCTGTCTATGGAACAATTGCTATTACAGATACTCATATTCAAGGTGTACATAAAACTTCCCTCATACAAGGTTTCTGTTTCTTCAAGAGGAGTAATATAAGAATATGCATTTAAATTTTAATACCAGGCATCATAAATAGTTTTTCCCTATAATAAGACAATTTTTTGAGTCCCTCTTGTGACATGTGCACTAATGAGCATCTTAACACTATAGGTGGGTTGTAGTTATTGCAGTTCAGAGAGTATAGCTCTGAGGGGAAAAAAAAGGCTGGAACCAGGCTAAAATATGCTGAACCATTGGTTCAATTTCTTTTGTCTTTACCATTGTCAGTTAGTAAAGGCAAAAGCACCCATATTATGCCTCAAAAAACAAACCCTCACTGATTTTCCTTGTGCAGAGAACAATCTGTGAAGGCCTAACGTTTGTAGCCAATAACAAACACATGTTTAGATTAAAATGCAGATCTTAAAATACCCTGTTCTTAAACAGATGCACTTACAAGGATGTTATGTCTAATTTTGGCCTTTTGGAAGGGTAACTATTTTCAGAACCCATTTTATGGAAGCCTTAGGATACTTGCAGAAATAAAGTACTACATGTTGATTCAGTAGAAGCTGAGTTTTGAAAACCATGATTCATCTGGTGCTTTCTCCTAATTTAAAAGAATAAAAGAAAAAGATACTTTGCACCAAAACCCAAGGACATTACATTATTTTCAATAATTATGGTCTGAAAGAACATTCAGAGCTCTTCAAGGAGGAGAAAACCTAAAAAGCCTATAGAAGAGCTTAGTCTGCCACCTTTAATTTTTTCTCTTATGGAATAAAGACTTCAGCATTTTCATTACTAATTCCTGATGTTTTTGCCCATTACATTGTCATTTTCAATAGAAAGGAAATATAACCTGCTTATTTCAGAGCACTGAACACACCAAAAAAAGTGAAAGGGGTTGCATTTACAAACAAGGTAAAGAATGCAATTTATCTCTGAACTTTCTGGAAAACACAAGAGGCTAAAACCAGAGAGGTTAAGGGGAGGAAAGTTTACCAGTTATAAAACTGAAGAGGAAGCCAATGTAACCTTGACTTAGTCAGTGTTTGTGAAATCTTAGCATCCATGCAGACCTTTAAATGAAAAAAATAACCTTGCTTCTCTATTACTCTGGGGTGATAGCGTCTGCAGAAATTCTGTGGTTCTGGTATAAAAGTATTCTGATTTTATTTTCTATCAAAAAAGATAAATTGTTTCATTCTCGGGTTTTGAACTCATAATGGCTTAAGCACACAAGTAATCCTTCTGATTTCTGAAATACCATATGTTTTTCAGGACTGTGATTGTTTGTTTGCTATGTGTTTGTACTCACTTTTTCATGACAAATATAACAAGTAAAATTGCAAAAGCCTGCTTAGTTCAGCAAAAAAATATCCTGTTTTCTGCTTACTTAATGAGCTGGATCCACTCATGAGTGGTTGAACAAGTAACAGTGGCTGTTAAAAAGAAGTTGGACCTTGGGCAGAAGTAAGGGAAAGTGGAAGAGGAAGTAGGGATAACAGAATCTGAAATCTTCCTTTCAGCAATGTCAAACTATTGGATGTGCTCAGAAATCTCATCTCTTTGCTGGTATAAAGATCTAAGTATGACATAAAAAATAAGCAAGCCTCTCTGCCCTTTTCACTTCCCTTGCTTCCCAGTTCTACTAAAAAGAGCTGTTTGGTCTGGTAAGATTCAAGGAACATTTCTTTTTAATTGATTTTCAAGCATTTCTAGTCTCTCCACTGCATTGAACACAATCCAATAGGGAAGGACCTACCTACTTAATAATAATAACTGCAATGCTTTCTCATGCTAGTCAAGAGTATTGAGTCTCCTGACAAGACATTTCTCTATGGTTGATCAAAAGCAAAGGCTTTCTTGCTGTAAAAATTAAAACAATTTCTTTTCAGTTTCCATTGTCTCAAAAAACAGTTTGTGCAGTTAAACTTGAGTCCTCTCCAAGTACCCTTTTTGACTACACATCACACTTCAAAATTTAAAAGAGAAAAGTTTTCTTTTATCAGTCAGCATTAAAAGCTTTTAATAAAATGTTTTACAACTTTAACCACAAAACTGTTACTGGAACACTATATTCTCAAGATGGAAAATATTTTGGAGGAGAGAAACAGAACCTTATTTGTAAATAATCATCAACGTACTTGCAGACTTTGCTGGAATGCACAAAATGCAGTAAAGGAAAAAATGTTGTCCTTTTCTATCTATATTTAAATTAAACTTTTGTTCAAAAGCCCATTTCAGATCAGATTTTCTTTTCTTAAACCAACACTGAAAGAGGCAAACTATTTAAAAAAAGAAATCCCCTCAAATGAAAAAAGAGGATTATGTAATTTTATTTTCTGTCCAGTTTTGATAAAACCTCAGTGATAAAAACCCTCATATGCTATCCTACATAATACATTGATACATAAGCAGCATGTGCAAAAATCCTAAAAATATAAGAATTTTTAATGCATATTAAATATAACATATCAAAGTCACCAGCCCTGCACTGTAATATAATACAGCACAGAGACCAAAAAGTCCCACAGACAGCCTTTCATGCTGTCTTCTGCCCTTTTCCTGGACTAGAAATACTCTCATGGAAGGTTCTTTTACAAAATTTACAGTAGACGTATAAAATACATGATATTTTTATTCTGAATGTTGCATCTACAGACCTCCAAATATACCAATGGTTTTATTTAAGCAGCTAAATTGTACTATTGACTGGATAAAGGAAAACAGAAGTGTGTGTATGTTTGCATGCATCGGAAACATACGTGTAGGAGGGAAGGAAAGCAGAACCAAATGTAAATTCCTGTGTACAAAAGATGGTGGTAGCAAGTTTGGGGTGTGACATATGTTGGAACACTGTTCTTAATTTTAACGTTCTTTTGGATGGGTAAATCCATGGCAATTATATCACTATGATTCTTCAGCCACTTGAAAACAAGCACAGGAATGTAAAAGCAGAAGAATGGTAGGAAGGAACTACAATTAGAGGGAATAAATGGATAAATCAGCAGATAATATGTAGGAATACCGAGATGATTGATGGACAGGAAGTGAGAAGGAAAAGTAATGTAACTAGAGACAGCCTAGAGTTTCCAGAGACTGAGGTTTGCCTGCTGAGCAGTGAGTCTGTGGCTGCAAGAGGAGTGGAGCATGTGTTGAGTATGGTATGGAACCCACGGAGACTGAAGGAAAGAGTGCATGTAAGAGGAAACAGCATCTTACTCAATTGCAGACACACTGTCAATTATCCTCCTTGTTTCCTTTTTTTTAAAGCAATTGTTTATTCCCCTGTTGAAGGTAATAGAAGAGGCCATATAAAATAAATAAAAGAGAATCTTTGGAAATTATAGTTATTCATACAAGAACTCAGTGAGAGACAATTAGGAATACTTTTCAAAGGCTAGTTGTTAAAGATCTTCTGTCTCATTGTTTCTAAAGTGGAGATACAATATCTAACTAGTCTACATGAGATACCGAGTTGTTGGCAGCAAAGGTGTTTTCAATGCACAGGGTACTATAAGTGTTAAGTATTACTATCATTACTACTACAAAGAAGACAAGAGTAAAATATGGTATTGAACAAAGGGTCAACACACTGTAATATTGCTACATCCTGTTTTAAAATAAATATTTTTCTATCACTGGTAATAAAAATATACTATAAAATGGAAACTTGTAAAAGTAAATCTCAGACAAGTAATCTAAGGAGGGTGGGAGTGATACAAGAAATTGCTACTGGTTTGCTAGACTTCTTTTATGCTAAATGACATGGGGATTGGGCTGAATACTCCAGACTGTAACATTCTCTGTTAAGGCTGATTTGT
>VZTB01015764.1:63711-195049 GCA_013397245.1 Thryothorus ludovicianus
CCCGCCGCCAACTCCGCGGCGTCGCTCCACAGCCGCGCCGGGGCGGGCGGCGGCCTGTCGGGGGGCCTGTCGCAGCCGGCGGGCTGGCAGTCCCTGCTCTCCTTCACCATCCTCTTCCTGGCCTGGCTGGCTGGATTCAGCTCCCGGCTCTTCGCCGTCATCCGCTTCGAGAGCATCATCCACGAGTTCGACCCCTGGTCAGTCGCCGCCGCCGCCGGGCGGGACGGGGAGGCGGGAAAGCCCCGCGCCATGAGCTGCGGCGGGGGAGACCCGCGGATTCCCTCCGCCGTGGCCGCGGGGACGGGGGGAGGGCCCCGGCACCCGCCCCCCGCTCCGCCACTCCGCGAAGTTGCGCCCCTGCCTGTTCCCCGGGGGGAGCCGGCAGCCGCGGCCGCCCCGGGAGCCGACCAGGGAGGCAAGGAGAGAGGGAGAGAGGCGGTGCGGACGGGACACGCTGTGGCAGGTCGGAGGGAGCGTGAGGGGTCGCCGCCGCGGCGCGGGAGAAGGGAAGCGCCGGGAGCGAGCGGCGGTGCCGGGCGCTGGGGTGTCCCCTGCGGCGGAGACCTCGGGAACGGGGCGGCGGCAATTTCCCCGCATCCCTTGGAGTTGCGGCAGGACTCTCCGAGGGACACGGGAAAGTTGTGGCGCTGGCAGGGAATCGGGAGTCGGGCAGGAGTCGGGGGCTGGTAGCGGAACAGTTGTGCCAGGCGTGACCCGCGCCCCGGTCCGGGTCCCGCTGTCGCGGCGCCGGTCCCGTGTGTGCGGTGCGGCTTCCCGGAGTGGTCTTTACCGGAGTCCTTGTCGGCCGGGGAGGGAGCAGGGTGAGCAATGCACTGCAGGAAGTAATCTTCATAAAAGTGACTTGAGGGATTACAGCGAAATGGGTGACATTGATTTACTGCCAGGTGTTTCGAAGCTGTGTTTCTGAGCCCAAGGACTTTAGCTGTTTCCCACACATCTTGATTTTTCCAAAGATTGCTTTCCCTCCTCTAGAAGCCGTCTGTTCTTTTTCCCTCTTGGAGGGGACTGAAACCATTTTATGCATGAGATTAAGAAATGCTGCGCTCGTTTCTTGCAGCGAGGCAAAGTGAAAGATGACAAGACTTGTGGGGCAGGGTTGTTGTAATGCAAAACCGTGACAATTATTTTTTATGTTATTGGTTACTTCATCCTGGGAATCCGTGGGGGTTTTAGAACTTTAAGAAGAGTAAGTGGCGGATTACTTTAGAGTAGTGAATTACCGGATTTTAATTTAAAATTTTATGTCTTTGGATCTCACTGTTAAATGCACGAAGGAAGGGAATGCTTCGTTTTGAAATGCACGCTAGATAGACTGTGTTAAAATTCATCTAAAATCGTTGCTGAAATTGTACTTCTTTGCAAAGCATGCACTCCACTTTGATACTTTCAAAAGCACAACTTCCTCTTTTCTAGTTGGCTTTTCCCCCCTCGCTTTTCTCCCCCCTTCCACCCGCAAATGTAATCCATTCACAAATCATGGCTCAGAATAGTGGATAGAGAACAAGGAATTGCTTTGTTTTTAAATGCTGTGTGAAGTAATAAACCTTTGTGAGGTGAAAGCCAAGTATCTCAAAAGATCTTCAAAATGTCAAGTAATTGCCCATGATTTAAGTGTTTTTCTACAAACACAAATGAATGGAAGAAGTGCAAGCTTCCAGTTAATAAAGTTAAGAATGAGGGAGAGCATAGTTTAAACACATCTATGATGAGACTATGAACCTGAGGTTTGTATACTGTGGACTAGTTCTCTTCTAATCTAAATTTAAGCATAAAGGCTTTTCTTTCTATTATGGAGGAAACTTTTAAGCATGCAACCTACATTTTTGTGCAGATTTTTTTATCTGACTTTTATAATCAAGGCTTATCCTTGTTGGATAAATGAAAATTTTACAGTGCTGAGTTGCGTAACTTGTTACTAAGCCCTGAAGGACACTAAAATGGTGCTATGGGAGTTAAGTTCATAGTAATGATCTAGCTGTAAAGATAAACTCCTGTTTAAAGCAATGTGTAAATTGATGCAGAGTCATCTTCCTGAGTACACAAACAGAAGGCATTGCTGCCTGTGCTGCTGGATGTACCCTTGTTAATTAGGGAATAGATGAAGTTGACAAAACTCATTGATTTTAATGCAGGTCTGTGAGAAGCGGTTGAAATGTCAAGAATCATGCCAGTGTCGTGTTGCTGCATGCCAGAAATGGTAGAGGCAAATGCACTTAAGTTAATTAGTAGGAAAGAGAACCTAAAATGGTAGAAACTGACTGAAAACAAAGGGCTTTCTCTATTGCAGCAGCAAAATTGTTGTAAAGAATAAAATATTATGTTGCTCTCTTAAACAGTTTGGAGTAGCTAGGTAGGAATGGTTCTTCACAGTTGCAAGGGTCTGAATGTAATATGGGAAAGGAGCTTATGAAAATATTAGTAGCAGTGCTCTGTTTATTTTTTTTAACCACTTCTTTAGCAGCTTCTCCAGGTAAACTGGATTTATTTTTTTTTTTAATCAGGACAGTGGCTGTAGACTTTGCTGTGAAACAGTTTGATATTTTTCTCAGTTCTTGTGGCTTTTCCTGTCAAGCTCACTTAGGATATCTTGCAGTGTGTTGTTAAGTCAGTCACCTAGTTCTCTAGTATTTGTTTTGTGCTCCAGGGAGGAAACTGAGGTATATCTGATAAAATGAAGAGCACTAGGCAAATCAGTTATTCTTTTGAATGGAAAAATATTGTTGCCTCTAAGGTGTAGAAAGCTTTCCTTTTTACTTAGGAATCCAGTTTCCTGGTATGGACATAGGAAACCATCAAGGATGGGAAGAAAGGCAAGAATTGCCTTGGGTTTTCTACGTATTAATTGAATCAAATACCACCTTTTTCTTTTTTTCTAACATCCCTTTTGAGCTGACTTCTCAGAGACAGTAAAATTAGGTTTTGATTTGGGGTAGAAGGGAGATTTGCTGCTTTTGTAAAATCAGCCACTGAGACTCACTTGAGTTGGCATTTCTTCCAGAAGTGACCCAAATGTAGTACGATAGGCCAAGGCAGCGGAGAGAGGACGGTGTTTGGTTTTTGATCTCCATTGAAATACAATGCCTGTGCAAGGTAAAACCAAACTGGTATTTTGAGGTCACCGTGCTGTCGCTTAAGAACGTGTGACCTGTTCTTTATGACTAGGTTTACTGGGATTTTTTTTCACACTGACTTACCTATTTTGTGCAGTATTCTCACTTTTTGATTTATTTCTCGCGTCGTGTTGACTTTCCATACTTGAGCTGGTCCAGAGACTTTGAGAATTGTGTGTACTTCTTGGCAGCTTCTAGGTCAGGTGAGCTGATACATGAAGTCAGGCAGCACTGACATTAAAATGTGCCAATGACAGGCCTCCAGCATTTAATTCCAGGATTTCATTCTGAGGCCAAGAACTTGAAACATGGAT
Source organism: Thryothorus ludovicianus (assembly GCA_013397245.1). Taxonomy (NCBI): domain Eukaryota; kingdom Metazoa; phylum Chordata; class Aves; order Passeriformes; family Certhiidae; genus Thryothorus; species Thryothorus ludovicianus. The sequence goes on from VZTB01015764.1 coordinate 67,157, forward strand.
AGTGATGGTACATTGGAATGAACAGATTTCGTATCTGATATTTGGTTCTTCTGTTGGCTGGTTTGGCAGCTGGGTGAACTGAGAGCTTAATTTTGTTGCTGCATACACACAAGTGCAGAGTGAAAGCTACACATGAAAGTACAACAGCAGATTTAACTCAGTTGAGTGAGAGTACTCTGTCAGATGTTCCCTTAAATGCCAACCTGGCTGCAGAACCAAAGCAACCAAAATCATGGAGCCCTTCAACAAGGGACTACTTTCTACGTCCTGGTTTTCTCAAGTACAAGCTCCAGCATTTCCGTATGCTATTTCTTTTGGCTGCTTGCATCATTTATATATATGTGTGTGTGTATGTATATGCATCAGTAAAAAATAAGCTATATGTGTGCATCTGTATACGTATATATATCTAGCAAGACTTTTGCATTCTGATAGTGCTACCAAGTGAAATGAAAACAACTTTTGGTGCATCAGTAATCTTCAAAGTACTGAGTACTGTCAAAATAGTACAGTCATTCTGTTTGTACAGTTCTTACCATTGAGTCGCACGTGTGAGAACTGTATCTGAATCATTAATCATATCCCATGACATGAGATCAAACTTCTCTTTCCCCTGAGAATTTTAACATCTTGCTAAAAGCCAGATTAATACCAGTTACCTTAGTGGAAGCTTTCTTAGGCTGGAATACCAAAGCTCTTAGGTGTGAGCCTGAGACCCTCTCTGTCCCAGTTTGCACGTGCAGGATGGTGCACCAGTGCAGATTTTGTCAGTTCCATTTGCCTTCCTTCTCCTGCTGGGAATGTTGTCTGTACATCTCTGCCAGCTCTCGGTACTGAAGAGCACTGCCACTATCCCATATACATTTTTGGCTCTTCCAAACCAGCGGCATTGATTGCTTAAACCACCGGCTTTTTACCTGCCATTAGGAGTGACCATTGTTTATTGTACCTCACCCTGGCTTATAGATCTAAAAGCAATCCACTTTCTCTCTCTGATACCATAATCTGGTGTTACTGGGGTTTGGTGAATGGGATGAAGTGGTGAAAATAAACCTATGGTCAGTGTCATTGCTTGAGTTTCAGAGACAGGCAGGTTAAAGGAAGTTGAGATTTTTATCTCAGGCACTGTCAAATATATCGATTTTACTACATTCAAATCATGTTTGCCAGATGAATCCTTGAGCTGTTATAAACTTGTTTCATTAATGAAAACATAATTTTGCATCTATAAATATGATGTAAAACCTTCCTTAAAATTCAAAGTGTGACTGAAGTGAACATAAAAAGTGGTGTATGGAATTGATCGATTGCTGGTGGTTGTGGGTTTGTGTTGTAGTTACCTGGTCTGATAGTTGAATTCTGGAGTACTTCCCATCTGTTACCCGCTGTGCAGTCCTGTTTTTTTCTTCTTGCTTGCTATAAAGCAGTGATAGTAAATTCAGTGAGGTAAATTGTTAAAATACTATAACGTTTTCGTTTCCTGAACTGCTTTGCCACCAGTTTTTATATTGCAGTTTAATCTCTTATTTTTGAGGAAGAATATGGACATTGGGAGGGAATGTGAATAGTGAGTGATGTTAAGAGGATAAGCTGGGATTGAGTGAAAGAGAGAAGGCATATACAAATAAAACCAGAGCATGTTAAGACACTGGAGCAACAGGTGATGAAAGAAGAGATGATTAAGTGCATGTTAAGTTAGTTTTCATAAGAAGAGGAGAAAAAAAATGTATAAAGAGGATAGTGTTGGTAATATCAGTTAGCAGTGCCCACCCAGGTAATTCATCTGGCCACTGCTTCCCTGCTAGTGCCTCTTGCTGGGAAAATAGACAGCAGGTTGTGTACTAAATGTGTTCTTGAGAGTTGGCAGCCACTTTGGTCTCCAAACTGGGTCTGTCTTTCTGGAGCCTTTCAACTCATCACAGTCCTGTTCAAGTGAAGTACATAAATGTGGATCTGTTTAGGAGACATTCCTCACAGACTTTAGGGTTTTTTTCTCAAAACAGTTCCTTTTGTTTATAATCTTAGACAACTTCCAGACCTCAGGAAATAATTGGATTCCAATTCAGTTAGAATATAATCACTTTGTGAATTAATTTTGAGATGTTGCAAATTTCACAAGATTCATGTTAAAAACTTATTCCATGTTCTTCATTCACAAGTGTTTTGATTCTGTGAAGTGAGAAATACTCTATTTCTAGAAATACTTTATTGAAATACATTTTTAAGATTATGTGTACTGTTAACATTTGAATTGTTTTTATAGTCTAGTAGTACTAATAATTTTAACAGAATTTCAGATAACTCAAACTTGGTTTTGCCTTTTTATTATAGTAGGAAAAATATTCTGGCATGGAGTCTGGATCTGATTCAGTGAGGCCTGTGTGCTCATGAAGGGAAAGGTTAGAGATTTTTATGTGAGAGTGTAGTGTTCCAGGCTTCACCACTGCACCACCACCTACCCTTTAATGAGGAGGATCCAAATCAGGCATCTTTTTTGATCACCTATTGCAGTATGACATGGGTTGAGAAAATGCTAGCACAGCTTGGTCTGACTTCTGGGATTTCTCAGTTGTAAGTTGTTGTTGACGTACTTAACGGGAGCTGTTTTGAAGCCAAGTAAATTATTCTCTAAGGTTGATATGGTGGTAACAGTCAAGATGATGTGCACTTAACTGTACTGGACTTCTCTACTGCTTGTGAAATTGCAAAAATAGGTAAATATTAGAAATGTAGTGGAAGGAGGATAATTTGGTAGAAGAACATTGGACAGAATTGAAGGCGTAGCAGAAACTGCTTTGTAAGTGGGGAGACCGCAGGCTAGATTTGTTCAGTTGGAGTGATGCAGCTGAAAAGCAGTTCACTGTGTGGCCTCGTAAAATAGCAGTCATGCAAGAATCAGATCCCTGCTCCCTATCTACTGCTGTCTTCTACTGTCTTTACTTAGCAGGTAGTGCTTCTTTCCTCACTTGCACTACTTGTAATTGGGGTGAGCACCTCATCAGATTTCACGTGGGTGCAGTAATGGGGTTATGCATGATAGGTAGGAGTGGCAGAGTTCATAAAACACGTGCAGTGTATGGTTGAGTACAGAGACTCCCTACAGACTTCTTTTGGAAAACATATGAGGTGACAGAGAATGCTTGCAAAGTGTTGACCCTTTTATTGATTTATGGATAGCAGTATGAAACATGAAAAGGAAAACATATCCAAATGTTTTATGTAGGCTGGGTCAACTCAACCATCAAGTTTAGCTTTTAATGCCATGTTATTTTTTTTTAATGGTCTTCAGCAAACACTCACAAACACTTGACTAACTGGAGCAAATGCTACGATTAAAATCCTTGAATGGACTCCTTTTTTGGCAGATATCCTATTATTTGAACAGCTTAATCTGTTCAAGTTTTAAAACAGAAATTTGATTTGACTACATAGGGTTAGAGTGGTTTATAAAGGTTAGCTTTTGCTTCCTATCATAACTCTCTCTAATAGTCTCTAGTTTTGGAAGCCTGTAATCCTAATATTTATGTTTTTGAATCTGTCTCATGTTGAACTGATGGGGGAAGGGGTGAATAAAAATTTTGGCCAGTATAGTTACCAAGAACATTCAAAATTCAGTAGGAACTAATAGGTTTTAAATGGATTGAGGGTACACTAAGTTTAGGGAGGTGTCTTTGCTGTTCCACAAGAATCTCCTCTAATTTAGTCAGGTTGTTTTCCATTTGATGTCTAACTGTGCAAGTGTTGCAGAGTTTCCTCCTGAATTTTTGAAAATTCCATTCTTGCAAGCCCTTTGAGGTACATTTGTACTGACATTTAGGGCTTCTCCTGAGGGCTTCTTTCTACTTAGGAAAGCCATTAAAGCTGCTACTTTTGAGGCCTGTGGAGCCTGCACCATGTAGCAGGATGTGTGACAATGTTTTTGTTATTATTAACTTCTTTACTTTAGCAGAACTTCTTGGAGCCATCAGCCTTACTACTTGCTTGGAGAACAAAGTGAATTTAGGACATCTATTGCTGTAGCCTTTATGTAGTGTGTCCGGCACATAGACTTCATTTCTGGCCACATAGCTGAGCAAAGTTTGTGGTCCTCATCTGAGCTGTTGCTGGGAGTCAAACTGAGGTGTTTTTAATGTGGCTAGCTGCTAGGTCTGGGCTGGAGAGGTACCGTGAAATCGACCCTAATGCTGCACCACACCTTACATAAGTTGAAGCAGCCTGGGGAATGAATTTAAGGATATAGATACAAATGAAATAGATCTGCTGTATTTCCCAACTTACTGCTGCTTTCCAAGGGTAAAAGCTCCTTTGGCATTTTAGAGAATTAAATACTTGCTATACTTCAGAAGTTCTTGCTATTATATGAGGAAATATTCCTGTGCTTTAGAAAAAGAAATGGTCTGTTTTAAACAAGGAATAACTTGAGTATTTTTACATGAGTGCTTTAAGAGCGGGAAAGGATATTTGAAATGTCTGTCTGCTACAGTAGCAAATGTAGCTGTCCAGTAGCAAATGTTACTTTTCAAGTGCCCATCTAATATAAATAACTGTAAATTATAATTTCTTCCAGGTGTTACAATGCTTATTTTCTGTGGCAGTCAATTTATATGGGTTATATTTGTTTATTAGGTAAAAGAGCATGTTCAAGTTCTCTTCAGCTGCTAATCCATTAGGAATTGCAAAACACCTTTTCAAAACTTCCCTCACTTAAACAAATTCCTTGGGAAAACACATTGCAATGAAGGATGTGAGTTTGGCTTGGTTATTGAGTTTTGGTGGTCTTAGTGGGATAGCTATTTTCCTCTAGACTGTTTTACACAGTATTATTTACATTTATTTAAAATAGTGGTTCACTGTATGGATGGGCACTCTATATCCTGTTGATTTAATATGGATTTTGCAGAAGGGAGAAATAACATGTAATTATGTAATTTTAAGCTGTTCTAGCACATGTGACTGGGCAGCCTACTTATTGAGTTCTTAGCTTTAGTTTTTCAGTCTCTGTATTCTCTTTTTGCAATTATTATGCTATAAATGATAACCAGCTTCTTTAAATTCAATTAGTGATTTTATTTACTTTCATTCCTATCTTCACAATAGATTGATATGTTAAGAAAGTCTAGGCATGGAAAGCACCTCTTTGAGGATGCAGCTGATTGAGAGGAACACATTTAATAGAATATGTGTGTGCTATAGCCAGAGTATTTTAAAACAGAGTGATGCAGAAGCAAAACAAAACAAGCTTTCCTGAGTACTTTTCTATGTTTATCCAGCTTTACATACATATAGGTGTATATATATGTGTGTGTATATAATCTGTTGCATATGTTGAATGTGCTAACTCTTTATTCTAAACTTAGTCCAAACAGCATTTGGAAGTTCAGTTAAATAACTTAGAATTTCATAAATATTTTTGAAACATTTATCTTAAAAAAGGGCGATTTCATCTTCATGGTTGAAATATTTGATCATTTGAGTGTTAAAGGTCTTTAAAATGTCTTTAATTCTTTCTCTGGCAATAGATAAAATGCCTTGAGGTTGCAATTCTTCTAATTTGGGAAGTCAGCAAAACAAAATTGGAGCTTTGGTGTTGTATCGATGGTAACAATGACAGTAAATGGATGTCTCTTCGACTGTTGTAGAATGAAAGCCAAAGCAGTGTTGGAGTTTTCCAAGAAGCTGTGTAATGCTACTGTGTTTTGACTATCTTATCTTACTCAGGTGACTAGAATGATTCATCTTTTGTCAGATGTCTGAAGTAACGTTTGAAAAGCTATTGCATGTGTCTCACAATTAATTTTATTCTGTAACAGTTTTAATCTTTCATTCGCCAAATAGAAAATGGATCCTGACACTGGAGAGACTACCTTAAACATTAGCAACCGTATCTTAATTTGTGGTGCCTCAGGTCGACTGGTAATGACAACTGTAATTATTCTCCTATGGCTAAATGGGAGCCAAGGAATTTTTAGTGTGTTAATTTTGTATTCCACCTTTACTTCACCAACATTAACCTCACCCTCCCACAGTAAAGCCTAGGCAAAATAATGGATGATATGTTTTGTGTGAAATATGTCATGCTTGTAATTGTTCCATCACTGAATTTTATTTTCTGGCTTTTGCTTTTGTAAGTCAGCTTCAGGTTTCTTTTTTCTTTACGTTTCCATTGCGCTCTGGTTTCAACGAAACATTCTTAGCTGTGTACATCATGGTTTTGCTTTATGAGAGTGTGTTCCACATGGTGCCATCTGCTGTCTTCTTTCAGGGCTACCTTCAAGAAAGAAAAGCCACAGAACAGCACATTTATGGAGAGTTGAGAGGGCATATGGTCTGGTGGGGATTGAAGCATGAAAGGTCCTGGAACAGACCAGCTTAATTCATGTTTGGAGAGCAAGGAGAGAGAAGATTTTGGATTATGTGACCTAAGAACTGTCCCTTGAGAACTTACACCAGGTCCTTCCCAAGAACTCTTATATACCCGTGCAGTACACGACTTTTCAACTCCACCTGAATTGGAACCAAACCTCTTGCTTTAGCATCCTCCTTTCCCCATTTTCATGGGCAACCTCACATTCATTTTATGTCACAGTGGGACAGTAGTGAAAGGATGCACTTTGTTTTAATGAAACGGCTTTAGAAATGAAACTCATCCTTTTGCTGTTCTAGGACAGAGGGGCTGTAGCTACTAAGCTGTATATACCAATGTAGCTGGCTGGTCAAAGAGATGGTTTGCTTTTGAAAGAGCATGTTCCTGGACATAGGATAGAGGAGGCAATGGTGGGTGTAGTCTCTGAATGTTTCTGTAATAACATTTGTGACAGCTTCAAAGCATATGTGTGTAATAGCAAGCCTAGCTCATCGTAAAAATGTTCCCCGAGCTTCACATTTTAAGGTCATTTCTAAGCATTCATGGGATTTTGCTAAAATGACAGAGGAGCAGAGTGAAATAGCTCAATGTCTACAGTAGAGTAAGACTGAGCAATACTAGGAGTTCTATCACGTAATGAGGAAATAAACATGTAACTTCAGTTTCACATTGTACATGGCAGGAATTTAATATTAATTATAAATACTGTCTTAAGTGCTGTGCACTGCACTCATCACAGTACACTTAATCTTTTTAGCATTTCTGTGAGATTACTTAAAAAGCAAATAGCATTTTGTGATTACACTTGTGTTTCCTGTGCATAGTCTTTAAAGTACAATTCTTAACAGGTTATATTAAATTCAGTGAAAACTAGAGTTTTTAATTTAGACTTACATGAAACAGTATGAAAGATATAAAATAGAAGTAGTTGATAACTCATTTCAAATTCTGCTTGTCATACTTATTTGAGGCTAAATCAGACACTGAAGGTATCTGAATGCAAAATATGGTTAGAAAGATAAACTCCATTCTTTGTATTATGAGGAAGGATAAAGGCCACTTTCAGTTTTCAGCTACTTTTCTGATCTTTGTTTATTTTATTGGTAACATCCTATTCCCACATTAATTTGCTCTAGTGTGAGAATATACAGTCACTTTGCAAACAGTTGGAACTCTTTTTGCCCTTAGCTAGGGGCTATCGTCCCTTCTGTTGGACTTTATTAATAGAACATGTGGATACTTTTAAACTGCTTCAGAATAAAATCAGTTAAAATAGTTGAGGTCATACAATCCTTTAGGTTGAAAAAGGCCTCTTAGAGCAGTGGGTCCAACGGTTAACCCAGTACTAGCATGTCCCCCCTCTTTCAAACACTTCAAGGGTTGGTGAATCAACCACTTCCTGAGCAACCTGTTCCGATGTTTAACAACCCTTTCAGTGAAAATTTTTTTCCAAATACCTAATCTATATCTCCTCTGGCGCAGCTTGACATTTCTTCTTGTTGTCTTACTCGTTACCTGGGAGAGGAGGCTGACCCCCACCTGGCTACCACCTCTTTTTCAGGTGGTTGCAAAGAGTAATAAGGTTCCACATAAACCTCTTCTTCTCCAGGCTTAACAAACCCAGCTCTTTCAGCTGGACTCATAGGACTTATGCTCCAGGCCCTTCTCTGGACTGGCTACATCACCTCAATCACCTTTTTTGTCCCAAAACTGGACATAGGATCTGAAGTATGCCCTCACCAGTGCTGAGCACAGAGGGACAATCACTGCCCTGGTCCTTCTGGGCACAGTATTGCTGATACAGGCCAGGATGACAAGGGCCTTCTTGGCATCTGGGCACACTGGCTCATGTTCAGATGCTGTTGAACCAGGTCATTTTCCATCATTCAGATTTCCAGCTGCTCTTCCCTGAGGCTGCAGTGTTCAGTGGGGTTGTTGTGACCCAAGTGCAGGACCCAGCACTTCACCTTGTCAGATCTCACACAATTGGCCTTGGCCCATCATTCCAGCCTGTCCAGATCCCTCTGCAGAGCCTCCCTACTCTCCAGCAGATCAACACTCCTGCCCAACTTAGTGTCATCTGCAAACTGGCTGAGGGTGCACTCGATCCCTCATCTGGATCATTGACAAACAAATTAAACACCTGGCCCCAACACTGATCCCTGGGGAGCACCACTTGTGACCAGCTGCCAACTGGATGCATCTCCCTCCACCACCACCCTCTAGGCCTTACCATCCAGATAGTTGTTTTCCCAGCAAAGAGTGCATCTGTCCAAGCCATGAGCAGCCAATTTCTCCAGAATGCTGTTGGAATTATGTCAAATGCTGCAGTAAAGTCTAGATAACATCCACAGTCTTTTCCTCACCCACTAAGTGGGTCACCCTCTCATAGAAGGAGATCAGGTTGGTCAAGAGGTAACTGGCCCTCAAACCCATCCTGCCTGGGCCTGATGCCCTGGTTGTCCTGTATGTGCTGTAGGATTGTGCTGAAGATGGTCTGCTCCAAAACCTTCCCTAGCACCAATGTGAGGTTGACAGGCTCAGAGTTTCCCAGATCCTCCTTCACACTCTTCTTGTGGGTGGCCATCATGTTTGATGGCTTTGGTCTACCAGGATCTCTGTGGTTGGTCAGAACTGCAGGAAGATGATTACTTGAAAATTACTTGGTGAACACTTCTGGCAGCTCCCTCAGTATCTTTGGGCGGAGCCCATGCAGCTTTGTATGTGTTTGAGTGCTGCAGTAGGTTGCTGACCATTCCACTGGAGTATGGGGGCTTCATTCTGCTCCTCATCCCTGTCTTCCAGCTCAGGGAGCTGGGTACTCGAATAGCAGCTGGTCTTATTGTAAAAGACAGAGGCAAAGAAGCATTAGGTACTTCATCCTTTATCACTGTTTCCTTCCACATCCAACAAATCATGGATGTTCTCCTTAGCCCTCCCTTTGTTGCTGATGTATTTATAGAAGCTTTTTTTTTTTTTGTCATTTATGGCATCTTTAGAGTGGTTTGCTTTTTAGCTGTGATTCAAGCTAATTTGTCTGATTTGCGGACAGAAGCGGATTAGGAGCACTTCTGCGCTCCTTTTAGCTAGCAAAGGTTAGTTGAAGGATAACTGCCACAGTTAAATTTGCATGTGTAATTTAGTACAAGGCATCCTAGAGTTGGGAATACTTTTTTTTACCCTTATGCCTTTGCACTTCAGGCTTTATTAATGCGTTTTTCTTTTCAGCTTTATTTGTTTAGGGCATAATTAGATCTGTCTCTAGGTTCATGTAAACCCTGCGTGTATTGCTTGGGTTGTTCTGCAGGTAGTTCTATCTATATACATATATACCCACAGGTGAAAATTGTCTGTTGGGTTCTACGGTCCTTGGGAATGCAATGTTTGTTTCTATTTATGCCAGAGTCCTGAAGGGTTAAGCAGAATTTGAGCAGATGTATTTAAGTTGGATAAAATTAGGTCTTTAACCTAGTTTTAATCACAGGACAGAAATTCTTCAGGTTACATTGTGTCTATTCTGCCCTGATGTTGCTTTGTATTATCCACTCTGAAACAATTTTTATTTTCTCAGCAGCTATTGTATTAAAAAGTCAGTAAGTCGATATGGCAGCAGATGGAGTTCAACAGGTTCACTATGAGAGATGCAGATTCTTGGGCTAAACATGATCTACCTACAGGCAGACCAATGGAAAGAAAGTATAGTCAGAGAATTCAGGCAAGGGAGACCCACCTAGATGCAGGAGGATGAATAGCCCATGTATTAAGAAGGGTACTAAAAGAGCAAATATGTAAGGATTTTTGGATGAAAAGCTACCTTATTTTAACTTGCTAAACTGACTTGGATGTGCAGCCACAACACTGTAGATACTTCCAATTCCTGTAAGCTAAAGAACCTTATGTTACCATAGTTTGTACAGAGTGGTTTGATATCTAATGTCTGATTTTGGCTGGTTTTATTACCCTTTGTTATGTTACAAAGAAGTTCAAGTAACAGACTCTTGACTGTTTAGGGTTGTACAAAATAATTCCTGCTAAAGCTCTTCTATGGTGCTATAACTCTTTAAATGTTCTGCCAAAAATAAGGTTGTCACTGCTTAAATATCATCTGTGATATGAGGGATCTGGAGCCTTCCTAAGGGTCCTGCTTACTTCTTACCATGTCTTGTATTTTACAGGGTAGAAGCAGTCTGCCAGGCCATCTTGCATCCAGGCTGATTTCTTAAATTTCACTTAATGGGAAGTGAAATTGGTTCTGAAGTTGGAATGCATTTTGGGTGTAGCTGGTACTTTCTCAATTGCCATGGCATTGTAGCATATAGGTGACTTTATTATGTAATATAGATGAAGGCTGTGCCACATGCTTCCAAGTAGTTAAAAATATAATTAAAGTACCTGCAATGGATAGTAAATTTCCTTTGTTGTAATCTATGTTTCAGATTATTACAAAGGTTAGTATTCACTTCTGTGCACGTACTAGATCTTGCTACAAGATAGCAGATATTTTTGGGATCAGTTTAATAGGAGTCCACTGTAGTTATTTAGGTGTTACAGGTTGCTTTTCTGTACTAGGAGACAGTGAAAAAAGTGGCTTGAGAGCTAGCTGTCCTCTGTTCCCTGTTACTTCTTATGAAGCAGTCATGTTCACCTCACTGATTTTTAGTACCAGATTTTTCACAGAAAGGATACTTTGCTCTTAAAATATATTGTTCGGCAAATAGCCTTTTAATTCCTTCCTGCCAAGCAGATCCTCATGTATCAGCCTTTAACTTAGAAGACCTTGGAGTTAAGCTGTCTCCATCCTGTTTAAAACAAGTGCAGCATGAACCTGATCTGGAAAAACACCCTCTTGAACATATTCTTGAACTTGGTGAAAAGCCTTCAGAGTTGTAGCTTACAAGGCTTATTGTGCCACAGAGTAGCCCAAGAGCACACAGAAACAAACAAACATAGCACTACAGGGTTTTTTGTGTTTGTGGTAGTTAATGCTGTATTGAGGAGAGAATTGATGCTTCTCAAAAGGTACAGAACCAACATGATCATCAATTTGGATGCTGGTTGTAGTGTGGTATCTGGGGTAAAGTGTATGCCCATAAAAAAGAAAACAAGCATTCAGTTTTTGCCTGTAAAAATTTCAAATTATTCTGTTTCCATCTTGTCTTTGAAACCCCTTGGGAATTTTGACTGTCCCAAGAGAAATGTCATCATCACTTTCTTCTTAGGTCTAAAGTGTTGTTACATGTTATGAATGGCAGAATTCCCTGATAAAATATGCCTTTTAATATTGATAAAACCAATGTTTTTCATAATAATTTGCCTTGAGATATGGAATAGTTCAAAAGCAAGACAGAGAAAAATGTAATAAAAAACCTAATAGGCATCAGGGGAAGTGTCTGAAGTTGTAGACAGATATACGCCCACTGCAGTGGTGATGGGAAGCATATCGTGGTTTCAGATGGTGGTATATTGTGTGAAAAATACAAATTGTGATCATGGAGTGCTCTCAAAAGCTCACAGTTTCTTAGCAAAAATACTGGAGGTGCCCTGAAGAAGCTGAGTGACTGTATGCTCCTTGTAGAATTTGGCGTCATTAAGCTACTGGCAGCATGCAGTTCCTGATTTTAGCACTTGCTAAGCGTAACATCTTATTGCAGGCGGGGAAAATACCATGCCAAGTAGTGGCAGTAGGAAGGCTGTAATCCTTCTTAAACACATTGGGGACATTCTGATATTCTTAATGGTAATTCTTAATGGTTATTCTATAAACATTCTAGTATTCTTTGGGGTTTCCATTGAGCTTAGTTGAATGTTGGGCCTGAAAAAATGGGTGCCCTGGTGATTATGTCTTCCACCTTTTTTTCTGCCTTGGCTTTCTTCTGGTTTACCTTCAGGGATTATTCTAAAGATATTACAAAAAGGAAGAGTTTTGTTTCTCAGCTGAATTCCAGGAATAGAAATTTCTTCATCCTTTTACTCAAAATTTCCATTCTTTTTGAAGTTGGACGGCCACATCACTGCAAAACTTCCTGCCATTTTGTTACATCATCATTCTTATTAATCTTAGTTTAACAAGGGAGCCTTTGCCACATTTTTCTGGGCAAGTGGGTTCATCCAGAGTTCTGACATCAGAAGCAGGTCCATGGCCACCTTTGAAACTGAGGAAACTCTGAATGGCAGTATTGCTGCCAATTTTTTTGTCAAGGACTTGTTATTGACAGTCAGCTTGAAGGACATGTATTTCTCTTTTCAAATGGCTCTACTTGCATCAAAACCCCTACAGATCATTTGAGCCTCTCTAAATGTACAGCAGTCTCAGGAGTTATCACAAATACTTGATATTATCTCACTCAGAATGCTAAGCTTAATTACATATCCAGATATTTTGATTAAAAATGTAAAGCCAAAACAATCAAAAATCACAAATTTAACCCCTCAAAACTATCAGAATTAGGATGATATTAAACTCTCCATCAGTCAAAGCTTTTATTTTTTTTCTTTCTGGAAGACTTGTCTTAATAATCATCTTTCAATCAAGTTTAGCAAGAACTGTGCAAACCTGTTCTGTGTCCCTTGTGAAAGAATGGGTAGAGTTCATGTGCTCACTTCTCCCTGGGTGGTTGTTGCCCAGTGAGATACAGAAGCTTGAGTGTGCAGAGTGGTAACAGCTTCCACATAAAACCATGGTAGGTGTGTGTCCAGAGAAATTCTAGAAAAAAAGATTTGTGATCGCATAAGGATTTAAAATAAATATCAATGTGCTAATTAGGGACAAATCATATAGTGTATGTATTAGACTTAGGACCTAATAAAACCATTCCACTGACATGAATGTAAGTTATAAAGAAAGGAGTGTGAGGTTTTTCCGAAATAAAATTGCCTGACTGTTCTTCCATTTTGCAGAGTTACGTCTCAGAGTTTTGGCTCAGGTAAACAGAGGACTACCCTCTATCTCATGGGTTTATACACGTGAGAGAGGTAGAGCTTGGTGTGTGTTTTCTCCAGTCTTACTGTAAGGTCTAACACCTTGGGCTTGGGTTGTGGACAGTAGGAAAGTCTCTTTACATGTTGTAAGTACTTTTGCCTGTAGATATTGCTTGTAGATATTTCAAATAATCTTGATTATTTGAAAATGACTTAAATGTCCATACATACTTACCAAGGCTATAAACACATCGAAAGTAAAAGTTTTCCTGATGAGAAAGACTTCCTTAGTGCCTTGAATTCATTGTGTAATTGATGGGTGCTACACTTCCATTTTAAAAGCCTTCTGCAGAACTTGTGTTAATTGCTCATTTGCAGATACAGAGCTTAGAATGAGACTTGCAGTATGTTGTGCTTGCAGTATAGTCTGTGGGCAAGCAGGTGTTTTAAAATTAATTTGAAGTACTGTATATATGTTTCTTTGTTTCAGTGGAAGTTACTGAAGTTTCTCATTAGATTTTCCATAAAGCGTTGGTGAATATATTCTTTCTTTGGATGCAAAGAATATGTCGGATATGGAGTCAATCTGCAACTATCTTTTTCAAGGATCTAGACTTGCCATCTCTAATTAGATTCTGTATGGCCGAATTGATTCTGTAATCTACATTTGCATTAAAAACTGACTCCTAGAATTACTCAGATAGCTTGTAATGTTCACACTTTGTATCTTGTCATTTTTCTGAGTTTGCAGATGTGAAAATTTTGTGCATCTGCAGCTGAAGACTTTTAGAGCACAGAAGCCTTTATAATTGAAGGCTTAGAAAATTTTCAACAGATTCTGCTTGTAAGGAGATTACATATTCTCAGATGGCTGTAAAATGCTGGATAAAAAGTCTAGATGATGGGGCAATAATAGCATGAAATTGATTGGGGCTTAGACAGTCACCATTCCCACAAGAAGCAGCACACTGATCTTGCACTCTCTTGGAATGGAGGGGTCAAATGAATTCCATTGCTGTCAGTGTAATTTGCCTTAAGTGTTGTTAAAATCTGGATGAAGTAACTGCACTGCTGTACATGTGCCATCCTTTTCTATATGTTCTTATTTCTTAGTAGGATGAATTTTATTTAAATTCTCACCTTAAATAGTACCTTGTCAAGGAAATACTGAACCTAGGAACGTCAAAGACGTCTCTTTATAAATATAGCAGTAATTGTTGCTGTGAAGTGCTGAAGGAGAATTCTGTAGCTCCTGGATAGAGAGTGATTGCTGTGACTAGCATTAAGTAATCATCCTACAGTATTGCCTTGTGTCATCAAAAAGGCAGTTCATAGCCCGGAATAAAAATCAAACCTAAGCATGAACAGATAGTTAAGATTATGTATTAACAGTGCATAATACAGAAGTGAAAACTTCACAGGCTTTACTTTGCAAGTTGCCTAGTTAAGCTTTCTAAATTAATGTTGCTACTAAAAAAATGATTATGCTTCTGTTTCAGTTATTTTGCTGTTGCTGCTTGTACTCTGTTCTATGTTAAAATATATGAAATGAGAACTATATTTTTATTAACTTAACTCTAGTTGTCTACTGAACCAGCTGTAATGTAGGTATCTCCAACAGTGCCACAAAATTAATGGTACCATACACAGAGTACTTAGGTAATCATTAGAGCATCCCCCCGAAGGTTCAAACTACAGTACCAGCCTAGTTTGGTGGTTGAGACTTTGAATTCTGAAATGTACAAAGACTTAGTATTGTTTGTTCCTTTAACGCTTAGCTTTGAAGAGGAAATAGTTCGAACTACAGACATGACAGAGAGAGGCAAGGAGAGCAACAGAGTATCACTTTTCCTCCTAGGACATCAACTGAAATAAGTCAATGCTTCCTGGTGTCAGGCCCTCAACTGAATATTAGCAAGCTTGTATCTTCTTCACATCATGGACTGAGAACTTGAGTATTTAACTGTTTTTCTAGCTAAGTATTTAATTAACATGTGCTTCACATAATTTTGTTCTTTATTCTTCTCAGGTCTGTTTCCAGTCAACTTGCCTCAAGGGGGTGAGAGAGGCTGAGAGGGAATCTTGGGAAATGAGTAATGTGTTTCCATACCTCGAGATCAGATGGATGTGAGGGTTGAGGGTGGCAGAAAAGGGATCCTGTCCTTTGCTCTGGTTCTGTCACATCATGCTACAAGCTGTTTAGTCAGTGTGACCAGCAGTGTGCTTCAGTTCCAGTGTCTCCTTGGTTGAGATGGAGTAGGTCAGAATAAAACTGTAAATACCACCTCTTCTTGCAGCTGCCGCAAGTGGAGGAACTGGGGCAGGCAGTGACCCCCAAACCTGACTGGCAACCCCTACCCAGCACTGGCTGCTCTTGCCTCCATTCTAATTCCTCCCTCAGCTGCAGCCCCTGAATCTTCCAGATGTGGGTGTAGGCAAAGGTGGCAGTTTTTCTAATATTTTCCATGGTGGTTTTACACCCCTGTGAAACTATAGATAGTTGCAGGTACTGTGATAGCATTGCAGTAGAAATACAAAACCACTGTGCTGCATTTCAAGCACAGTTTGAGAAGTACCAAGATAGTAAGAAGGTGTGACTGGTTAGTGACGCTCGCTATTTGTGAGCAGCACTCTCCATTCTAGCTTAAAGGGAAACAGTTTCACAAGGCTCAGGCTTGTCCCTAAAAAAGGGCTGAGTGGTGCCAGAGCATAATGCTGGTGTCATCATATGATTGCCAAACCGTACTTTTGTCTGGTACGCTGCCCATTGCTGCTGGTTTGTCCGTGCCTGAAGCTGGCTTTGATATGCAACATCACAGCATGTTTCCTGATGTGTGCATATGTTTATGTTGATGCTTTAATTTATTTTTATTTGCAGGTAACTTAGTGGGAGGTGAAGTGGGACTTTTTTTTTTTAAAGTTGAAGTGAGATGCTGAATTAAGCTTCTAAATATTTTTAGTTTTAGTTTTTCTGTCTAGAAGGTTGATTCTTGTTCTCACAGGTCTTCTCACAGTGAAAAATTAATGTACCTATAATATTGCTAGTAATTTCTGCTATAAAGGCATGCCCACCTATCACTGCATGCTTTCATTTGTGGCAAAAGAATCACTTTTTTGAAAGAAGGACTAATAGTTTTGTGTCTGTCTAAGAGTATATTAGGAGGGAAGATTAAATTCTTACCTCTGAAGTGGTAGAAGTAAAATGCTGTTACATTGCATTTCAATTTTGAGTGGTAATTCATTCTTATTAAAGACTTAATGGAATGCTGCCAAAGCTCAAGACAGTTGTTCGCATCCTCCTGAAGTCAGTTATGGAGCTTTGCTATTTGGAAACATGAGGAGAATGTCAATATGTATTCTTCTTGCTTATTTCATTTGTTTAACTAATCTTTTGATGCTGGTAAAGTAAACATTAGTCATACTTTTGTAGCCTCTGTGAGTTTGAGTCATGACTTAACAATTCGAAAGTAATCCGTGTTAGTAAACATCTTTCTTGTTCCCTTTTTGAAGTTCTAGGATAACAATATTCACTGGGTTTTCAGTGTTTTCAGTCCAGGCTGTAGCTGGATGGGTTCTGTGTCCTGAGCAATATGAAACTCGTCATTTGTTACATACCATACTGCAGGCACTTGGCACTAAACAAATTAACAACAGACCTTGCTATCCTAAGATAAGAGGCTAATTTTACAGGTACAGCATTTCAGAAATCACATTAGAGTTGACAGTTCAGAATTGCAGAATTAATTAATATTTAGAAATCTAGTCAAACGGGAATAGTTGTAGGCTTATTAGAAACCAATGTCACATTGCTGTTTGAATCAAAGATTTCTAGGTCAGAATGACTGATGTTCGTGTGAATTTTCTTATATAAACATGACTAATGACTTCTGAAAGTCCACAGTTTTATCAGTTAATGTATCCTATATAACTGCTTATTTAACAGATAAGAGTGTTCCTGAAAGTACTTCACTCTTCGTTATTTACTTATTTTTAGTATCATTTCAGTGATGCTGTGATAGTTCAGACACTTAAAATATGTAAATGTGCTGACATCTGAACCTGAATTTCAGTTCTTTTTGTTCTTCTGCTGTGTAGATGAAGAAATCTTCTCATGACCTCTGTGTGGCTTTATTTCAGATATTACTTGTACTGATTAAACAATTAGGGACTTGATGGGGTTTACACTCTTAAGTGACCTTAGCTTTATTCTGTGAACCAATAAATTGGTTCAAAGTAAACACGTGATATTTTGGGAATCTTACATATGCAAAAGGATTTGATTTAGTTTAAAAATTTTTGTCAGAAGGGATGCATATTTTTGATATAAGGGGATACTTCTATACAATAGATTACAAAAAACACCCCCACACAAGCTTTCTTAGGCTTGAATTCTATCAGTGTCTTTGGAAGTCTTTTGTAGTGGTTTGCCCAATCTAACCTTGTCTGTTGTGATGTTCCATTTAATCACCAGAACTTCTAGTTAACTAATGAATAAAATCTTTAATACTTCTTTAACTAATGAATTACATGTGGTTAGCTAAAATTCAAGTAGAATGTCTATTAGAAGGGTTGGTTTTGTGAATATTGCTTGTTTTAGAAGTTGTGTTCACCCAGGCTTTTCTCTACCAAACTTTCTCTGCAAAAATTCACATTCTGAATATCTGTAGCCTTTTTAGTTTGGCCTTTGAGTGAATGATCATGAAAGAGTTGCTGTTTTAGGAGAACGTGTGCTTCTTGCAGGCCTGATACCTAAATTCAAATGGACATTTGAATAGTTTAAAAGTTTTGTTATCAGATGTTTGAGATATTTTGTGCCAAGAAGGTGGAAGATGAATGCCTTAGTAGCAGTCTGTTGGTGTTTTGAAATGGTTTTTATACAGTGTGGAAGGCTGAACTGAAGGTGTGTGCATGAGAGACCTTTTGTTGTACAAGAAATTCTCTGCTTCAGAGAATATAAAAACTTTGAAGATGAAACTTCATCTAGAGGTTCTACATTGTGTAAAGTCCTGCTGATTGAAAGGAGGCCAGTAGTTTGATAGTGTGAGCAAACACTGATTCCTGTTGCCTGCTACTGAGTGAGTCACCTGTTAATTTTACATGAAGTAGGGCAGCAGCAAATGTAGCATGTAGCTATCCTGTCTCACAATGGGAGTGTTGCACTGGCTGCATGTGATAGACTAAATTTGAAAATGACTACTTTCAGAAAGGAAGAAAAAAAAATATCCGGAGTGCTGTATCAGAGTGAAAGAAAAATTTCTAATGTTTACACACAAAAGCAAAAATCACCAAAAAATGTAAACTGTCATCTGTGGTACATGCACTGGCTGTAGAAGTGAAGAAAATCTTAGTGGTTAGTTGCTGAGAACTTAGTCATTCACTTTAAAACTCTGCAGGTTTAGAGAGGACCATTGTACTTACATAGTAAATAAAATGCTAAAGTTCATGATTTTTATCGTGTCCTTCTGTTTCTTTCTAGGTTTAACTATAGATCAACACATCATCTTGCATCTCATGGGTTTTATGAATTTTTAAATTGGTTTGATGAAAGAGCATGGTATCCACTAGGAAGAATAGTAGGTGGAACTGTAAGTATTGTAATAATAAATTTATTAAAATTATTAAGTAAAAAATAATTAGAGATTACTTTTTAGAACATTTTTGAACTTAAATACAAATTTGATGTTGATAAAAGGAGAATCTTAATAAAATATGCTTTTAATTGTCAAATTGCTGCAGGGAGAATATTGAGGTGTTTTTAATTTTTAGCTGCAAAAACTAAGTAAGTCAACATGCCTTAAGTACTTAGGTACAAGTTTTAATCTGATGATGTATGCTGAGTAGACTTCATGTATGTATGGAAAAAAGTTAGGATTTCACTGGGAGAAGACTTTGTGAAATGAGATCAGTGTGGCACTTGTATGAAGCATCAGGACCAGTTAAGATTGGTATTAATGCAAGTTACAGGATAGGAAAGGTGTACAAAATAATGTTAGCAAATCAGAATGCAAATATCATTCATTGAAATAGCTTTAGTAACACTAAGTAATGCAGCCATGTGTTTCTTAACATGTGAAAGTTCATTAAAGCTTTTTAATGACAGTATATACCACTTAAAGGCACTTACAAGTTTTTTGTAGCAGTTAGATCACCATTTGTTTTAGTATCTTAGAGATACTGGATCCTCTTTGTGGAACATGCAAGTGCATGTTTTCTACACCTGTCGTATACAAAATAAAACCTCTTTAAAAGAGATTTTTTTTTTAAAAGAATTGAAATATATGCAGGGGAACATTCAGTCATCTGTTAATTTAATTTAGTACAATGCCCTTCTTAGTTTTTGAAAGAAACTAAGGCAGGTGAAGTACGTATTAACTTTTCTAGGATGTATTGATTTTCCTAATGTTGATAAATGTGGGAGGGTAGAATTCCTATTAAGAATATTCTTAAGTTCCCCACTATTCTATGGTGGATTCAATAGATTTGTGTAAGTATATGCTACATTTCCTGGAGCACATCTTAATTCAGTTTTACTGGAATGTTTTAATCCTTCATATCCAAAGATGTCTACAGATATCTTGCAAAAAATATAGTACTCAATTGACTGACCATCAACTTTTCAATTTTAAAACATTAAATCTTGTTGAAGCACATTTTCTTTCCCTGTTGGTACCAAGAAGTGAAAGAGTAGTAAGGTATATTTTAAAGGAAAATGGGTATGACTGAGAAATTTTGGGTTTCTTCTTGATGTCTTAGGCTTTTGCATTTTGGTTTTTTTTTTCCTTAAAACTGGTAGCTGGCTTGAAATTCTCTTGCAGATTTTGGTTTCTGCTTCCATGCCTTAATGACAAATTCTTTTCATTAGATGATAAATGTCAAGCAAGATGGGATATTATCTGTATGTTGCTCATTCATTTATGATGTAGATTATATGTTATTGTTAGCATTTGGATAAGATTTAAAGAGCCTAGGCTGTTCAGTGGTGTTGTCAAAACATGATTAAAGTAGTACTAAAATAATTCTGTTAGCTTGTGCTAATACTCAGTGCTTATATCAGCTTAAAAAATTATTGTTTCCTTGCAAGTTCTGTGTAAACAAACCTACCATATAGTTTTCTGTAATAACCTAGTGTTCTGGTTTGTTTTGGTTTTTATCTCCATATAGGTATACCCAGGATTGATGGTGACAGCAGGCCTTATACATTGGATTTTAAATATGCTTAATGTGACAGTCCATATAAGAGATGTGTGTGTGTTTCTAGCACCAGTTTTTAGCGGCCTTACAGCTATTTCTACTTTCCTGCTCACCAGAGAACTGTGGAACCAGGGAGCAGGGCTTTTAGCTGCCTGTTTCATCGCCATAGTTCCAGGTTACATATCCCGATCAGTAGCAGGATCCTTTGACAATGAAGGCATAGCTATTTTTGCACTGCAGTTCACATACTATTTATGGGTAAGTAATTGCTGAGTCTTTTGCTTTTGAAAGGTTTTTTGGTTCCTCCTCCAACCAAATGACTGATTTTTCTTAGAATCCATTGAATTCTTATTTTCCTCCCTCTCATCCCTCTTCCCCTTGGCTCTTGATTAAGCAAGTACTGAGAAGTCACATGATCTGAACCACTCCATAATCATGCTCTTCAGTTTGCTGTGTAAAAGCACAGTTCCACTGAAGTATGTGTGTCCTGTAGTAGTAATAAAAATGGTGATGAGTCTATAAATTTAAAGCAAACAGCAGGATTGTTTGTTTTTCGCTTTGGAGGTATTAATATTGTGTGCATCAAATGTTAGCTTCCTTGTATAGCTGGTGAAAAGCACTAGACTCTGAATATGAGGTGCTTTCCATTGTCCTCTGGAAAGGTTTGACTTTATGGAGAGTCTGGACTTTGAGTTAAGTATCCAAATGAAGTAGTCAGAGCTGTCTAGAGTCAGATATTAGTGTTACTTGGTGGTTAAAAAAAACACCAGTCTTAGGTCTTTTAATTTGCCTGCTTGCTAAAGCAGCATGTCTGCCTCTCCTTAACCTGTGTAGAATTTCATCTGTAAGGTAGTTTTGCAGGAAGGAGTTTAGGGAAGCTGTAGTTCTTCTGGACTGTTGAACCTACTTTGGAAATAACAAAAACAGCATAACTATATTGTTAATTCAGCACAGACACTGTAGGATACTGTCTCTTGTGTATTCTGGAATGCCTGTATTTTTAGAGTGGCTCCATGTAAGTACATGGTCACTGCAGCTTTCTCCATAGTTTTGTCAAGAGTTCTGGTTTTCATAAGCAGGTACATATTCACAAAAGTTTTAGCTTCAGAATATTTCAAACTTGGGACATAGTTGGTGGAAATATAATGAAAGAGAATTGATTTTTTTTCATGACTGAGTGACTGGTGTTACTTAATGCAGTTTTTTTTAATCTGGTTTTAGAATAAGCTGCAGCTAGAAAAGTGTGCTGTGTTTGATAACAATAATAGAATCAACCTAAGTTGTTACTTTAGAATAACTGAGATATGATAGCAGTTATCTGCTCTCATGGAATTCATATTTAACTAAACTACAGAGTGCAATAATGTTTGCATGAACTCTTGTAGAATCAAATACATTTTATAGACAACTTCCTAGCTTTTTTAAAATGTCTGTTTCTTCATTCCTGTTCTCCCTCATCACAATCACTCCCATCAGTTTCAGGCAAATTCATATTCCTGGAGCAGTTTCTGGATCCTCCTAAACCTTTAGTAGTATCTGGACGCTCTCATTAACCTTAAGTGAGTTTTTTGAAATTACAGAATCTTTTGTCCATAATGGCAGAGTTGGGTCGGATGCTGGACAAATTAAGGCATGGATGGTCTTCACTTAAAAAGTTTTGTAATGTCTCATAGAAAACAGCACAGAGCCATTGCAGCTACCTTTCTACATCAGCTCATAAGGCAGAGAGTTGGATTGTATGCTTTTGCTAGAGAAATACACCTAACCTCCTTTTGTGTGTGAAAGAATTGCGTTTGTGTTACAGTTTTATGGACATCAGTTCAGAAGCATAAAATATAACTTGATGCTAAAGAAGTTCTCTCAACAATTGTTTCGGAATGAAACTTTAGAGTATTGTCCAGGATTTGTCATTCATAAGATTCTTGGTTATTTTTCCAGGTGAAGTCTGTGAAAACTGGGTCAGTCTTTTGGACAATCTGCTGCTGTCTATCCTACTTTTACATGGTAAGGCTTTTACATATATAATAGCTAAACTACTTGAGTAACTTACGTAATCCATATGTTGACAAAGAAAAGAAAGACATTTTCATCTTTATTGAAGCCATAATATAAAATTGTTGTTTTGTATTGTTATTAAAACCTTAAATATATGACTAAACAACATAATATGTAAAGGTAAAGTATTTAAATCAACATGATTAAAGCAATTTTTTGAAAAAAAATTGAAATATAATAATGTTACTTACAAATTTTTCCCATGGTGTGAATAGGTGCTCTGATTCAGTTGGATTTTTATTTGGGTACCAGTAAATTAAGGTATAATTTTGATATTTTATGTGTCCGTCTTATTTATGTGTCATTACTATAATGCAATAATAATCAGAATACTTAGAATGTAAGGACAAAGTTACATTTTTATAATTTTGAAAGCTATTTCCATGGGTATAATTATGCCATAAAGTAAAGCTTATCACCAGAACTGATGAATGACTTCAGTGTCACAATAAATGATCATAAATGTCCTTCTCATTCTTGATCTATGAAAATGGAGGCTATTGCTGAGATTTTCCTAAGGGCTAACAGAGGAGGAAAACACTCATAAAAATGAGGAGATTAATAGAAAAATGGAGGGAATTGCTTTTCTTCCTCTTCTATCTTCTGAAACCTTAGACTTGAAGAATTCTCCTGTTTGAATCAAACTTTTTTTTTTTTTTTTCCCCTAACTGATAAACTTTTTGTGGCTGTATGAAAAATAAATAATCCTCGAAATAGCTAGTGGTAGGACAGCCAGGCTAATTGCTTGGTGACAGTCAAGACTGAGGTCTCAAATCTTGCTTTTCTGCCATCAGGTAACTAGGTTTGCAAGAACAAGGAACTTCTGGATTGGTTTATGTGCCTTAAAGTCAAGGTTAATTCAAAGGTTGTCTGGATGCTGTCTAGTTTTCCTCTGGCTTTAATGTCCGTTTGTGGTTTCCTGGGAGACCTTGCAGTTAATAGGGGAAATAATAGCCTTATGTTTGTCACCAAAGTGGCTAAGATAGCTATTTCTTAAGAGTACATTTATTTCATTCCATTTCTCCTCCTTCTTGCCACATTGCTTAATAGAGAGCCACTTTATACACAGCATTGCTGTTTATATAGCATTATAGTGAAAAGGTCCTGTAGCTTTGGTACATGTTTAAATGCAGTAAAAAAGCAAGTAGGTTTTTGAATTGTTATATTTATATTGCACAGTATTTTTTTATATTGTGCCAATTTATTGGTAAAATTCTCTAAGGGTGCCTTCATAAACATACAGATAAAAAATACAATACTTCACTATTTTACTGCTTAAAAATCACACAATAACAGGTTCTTACCATCTTAGTGTGTGGGATTGTATGTGAGAGTATGTGATCATGTGTGTGCATGGTATCAGAACGTAAGAATCAATGTCATCATGGCACTCAATCCTTGAATGTAAATGGGAGGTGCTGTTATTTTCCTTTCAAATTCTATCAGCTCCTGAAAGGTTAAGATTCATCTGTAGCTTAGCTGCAAATCTCAAGAATAGATGATAGAATTTTGTTGCTTGTATCTACTTCATCCCACATAGGTGATGGCTTTCCCTATGTTGTATTTCCCTTTTGGAAAGAATTTTGTGGAGTTGCCCTTCTAGATATTTTGCTTGAGTAAATTTTTAGGACAAAACATAATTGTACCGCTTGTTACATTGCAATAATTTGTCTTTCTCTGATGGAATTAGTCATTTTCAGTGTATGTTAGAAGTTAAATCAAATTACAATTTTGAGGTAGTAAGAGTCCTTGAATGGGAAGTTTGGAGAACAGCTTGAAAGGTGAATGGATATTGCATGAACTGACAAATCTTTCCTGATAACTAAATCTGCCTTGTAATATATTCCTAACTCACTGTGGTGATTTGACTCATAGCCTTGCATTACTTTCAATACAGAGAAGGGTGTTTTCTCCTTGGATTTATACCATTAGCCTTTCGTTTACTTCATCAGCTTCAGTTTCATATGCCTTTTCATGTCAAGGGGTAAAATAAAAGAAAGCTTTACATTGGAGCAATCCTGTAGGAGTAGTAGCATGTCACATGTTTTTGCCAATCTGTGACGATGCCTCAGTTTTGATTGAAAAGTTCCAAAGTGCATCCTCAGTATAATTTTCAGTGCTTAGATTTGGGTTCATATTTTGATAATTAGGGATGCAGATCTCTGGTCCATTCAAACTGTGACCTTCTTCCTTCAAACCTTTCCCTTAATTTCACAGTGTTCTATTTACATGTTTGAACTATCTTACCTGTCTTCATAGAGTGTTTTCTCCCATTAAATAAACTCACCTGTGTAAACCATGATACTTCATACAAGTAATTAGGCAATTGGATTTTGATAACCTGAAATGAGTTACTAGAAAACTTAGATGATTTTATTCTATTTGTTTCACGTTGTCTGAATTGCTTACCATAAATTTTGAAATGCTGGGGTTTGTAGTATTAGTGTGAAAAGACAGTAATACTTGGCCTTATAGTTCTTTTAGAATCTGTTCTATAGAACATAGTGATTTGGGTTTCTTTTTTGATTCTAGTACTTAGAAAATAACTACAAGAATCTAAACCCTAAAGTACAATTAAAGTGAAAACCACATTAGCTACTGCATGCTAAAAATGAAGATCTAGGGTAGGCATATGGGAGAAGTCTAGACTGTAATTTGACAAGAGGACATGTTAAAATACAGATTTTCTAGTCAATATGAGCCCTTCTAAATATGTTAGAAATTTAGATAACACCTTTTGATGATAGCTCATTAAATCTTTACATAAACTAGTAATCAGTGATCTGTTATTAATGCTGTAATGTTTCATTTCTAAATACACCATAGAAGTCTTTCTCAACAGCTCTTGTTGCCACAGGTTTTCAATGTCTATAATATTGCTTTATATCATTCCACAGTGCTCAGTCCTGCTTTCATGTGCATCCATACTCTTCCTTTTGTTTATTTCTTTACGCTGCAACCTGCATTGGCTGCTCTGGTCCTGGAGTTCTGCTCCTGGAGGCGTACCTTGATCCCTTCCCCCTCTCTACCTGGAGATAATGTTCCCTGTCCTCAGCAAAAAGTGCATGGTGCTACATTTGTCAAAAGAAAGTTTTGGATCCCACATGAGATCATAGAATATCCTGAATTGGAAGGGACCCACAAAGATCATCAGAGTCCAACTCATGGCCCTACAGATCCTACCACTGCCTTCTTTTGCAGCCTCCAGCATCACATTCTCATTGGCCAGTATGACCAGATTAGCTTGGAAAGAGGGGATCCAGGAAGGGTAGCCTAGGAAATCCATCAGCCCATTTCAAACACATCTGCTAGGTGGGCTTTGTTGTGGTTTGTTTTTATTTTTTAATATATATTGAGAAGGATTCTGGTGGTATTAGTAGTAGTTCCGACTGCTTGTGTAGATGGGCTTTGTGTTTTCTTGTTAGACCATCAAGATGTGTAAATCCAGCATGGGATGTCCTAAGAATTTGCAGATATTTTCAGATCTAATTTCCTGTTCCATTTGTCTTAGGTCTCTGCATGGGGTGGTTATGTTTTCATCATCAACCTTATTCCACTGCATGTGTTTGTTCTGTTGCTGATGCAGAGATACAGCAGGAGGGTCTACATTGGTAAGTTCCGTGCATTGCAAAGTCATTCTCAAATACTTAAACATGATACAAAACACATCAGTACAATAATTTTGTATCAAGTGGGTGTTAAGTAATTGCATATCAGATTGAGTTGTTTTAATTTGAGTACTGATTATAGTCAGTTATTTTCTACAACATGGAAATAAGAAGTTCAAACATACACTTCCAAAATTTCATGTATCTAGCTGCTAATTAATTTTTTCCTTTCTAGTCCATGGGAAAGAAAAATGAGTGGTTTGATGTAAAAGAACATTGTTCATATCTTTTAAATATGCGTTACATGTGTGCCTTTAATAATGTTTTATATTTTTTTCTTTTCCAAGTATATAAAACAATTGGTATTTTTAAAAGTTATACAGAAGAAATCATGCAAACATACAGAAAAAGACATAGGAAATTTTAAGCAGCTGTGTAAGTTTTAGATCACTGAGACAAGGTGTGCACAGTAAAGAGTCTGTCCACTCCATGGGAATCCTTAAAATTTTATTGGATTAATTGATCAGCCTTCCTTCTAGTTTCAGGAATGTGTGAATAGGGATCCATCTGGGAATCTAACTTTTTTATTGATTTGCCTGACATTTAAATACTGTGTAAACTGTTTTTACTGACACTTTACCAATAAAATCAGTCAGCCATTATGTAGGTGTGTGAATGGAATAATTAGTAAGCAATTCAGTTATTCAGAGATGTAGAAGTTAGCTGGAGCATTTTTAATGTGAAGCCTTTACCATAGGTAGGTGGAGAACATAAAGGGAGCTGAAGTGTAATCACAAGGCGTTTCATATTTGTAAATATATTTTCATTCCTCATTTTAATACTGTTTTATCTTTGTATTTTAATTATTTTAATGCTTTTTTTAGTCCCCGCTAAAGAAATTATCTACATATATATGAACCATTATATACCACAATTATTGCTCAATTTACTCCAGTTCGGTTTCGAATTTTTGTTATCGAAACTATAAATATTGCTTCCATACTTCTTTGTTACTCTGTGTAATTGAGAATTGGAAATTCATTAAAATTAAAAAAAGAGAGAAAAAGCTCTAACCCGTCTTTAATTTTTAATGCTAGTATTACTTCTTCATTAAATACTTCTTCCTAACTTAAGGGGAAATTTATCTTGTTTTCCTTTTAAAATTGTTTTCTTGAATATTTTCATTTTCTGATTTCTGTGAATTAGGCAAGAGAAAATTAAATCAACTAATTATAAAATCCTGAAGTAACATGGTAGCCAGAAACAATAAAGAGTAAGCATTCTTGCTCTTTCAGTTTTCAGTGAACCAGTCTTTGAACTCACGTGGGGAAAATAGTACTGCATGTTCATAGGAATTAAAGGGTTTGGCAGATGTTTGTTTTACAAATAGCTACAGTGTTTTGAGATGTTATTGCCCTTCAGCAGTGAGGGATCTGTGCTGCCATGGAGTTGCCAGTGAAAATGTGATCACTGCTCTGCTGTTGCATTGCAACTGCTGTCTTAATGTAAGCTTTCATGGGAAGCCTAGGGAAGTCTGTACATCTCACATTACTATGTCATTGCTAGGTTTGTTTAACAGGATGTTTTTGTAGAATAGGTAAGAATGTTCAAGCACTTCTGAGAGGAAATTCAAGCATGCTTCACCTCCAAACTATTCAGACAGGGAGAAGAGTTTACAAAAGGTCCTTGAAACAGGGAGAATAAAGAAATAAAGATATTTGGGGAGTTTCTCTTGCAATTGCTAAAACTACCCATGTGCAGCTAAAACTTTTGAAAAATATTGTTAGCTGACAATAGCTAGTAAAATCTACATTCTTTTTACTATTAGAGAGAATTTGGGGGATTTAATCTCTATATCAGTTGTTCAAATTTATTTCAAGCTAGCATGAGCCATTTTATAAAGGCTGTGTTAAGTTTAATCCAACATAACTTAAATGTAGAAGACAGTATTTGTCAGAACCAAATTTTTAAAAATAGTGGTGGTTTCCTGGTACATATTTTTCATAAGAGAGTTCATACACCAAGGAAAAGGTCAATGGGTCGTGATTGAGATATCTGGGAGTCCAATTCAGAATCATATAATGAGTGAAAATTTCCAGAATGTGAAGGGTTTGCCAATTTTAAAATATTTTAGGGCTGGAAGGCAGATGACTTTATTAGCCAGATAGCTTCTGACCCATTTGGCATCAATAGTGATGATGCTACCTCCATTTGAAAGCTCAAGCTGTGCTTTTATTTTTTCATCTTGACAATGGCTAGTGCCTTTCATTCAGCTCCTCTAGTTTAATAATTATGAACAAGTGCTTACAATTCCAGTGTATTAGCAGAGAGGTGAATAACCTCTTTATTCAGATACAGCAACCATTGATGCTGTTTTCTATTCTTGTAGTCTCTTTAGTTTCTCATATGTTAAAAAACAAATGGTTTTACAATTGGAAGGGTTTAGATTTATGTTATGTTTGCACACTTCAATTTTATAGTTTTTCATACAGATTTTAGGTTCTGTATAATTACTAGAATATTTAATAAAACACTTGAAGATCTTCCAGAATTTAAAACTTCACTTCAATAATTTCATATTATATGTCTTGGATTTTATCATTCAAACAGTGAGTAGGCATATATTTTTATCAATTACTTCAGTAGTCTAAAATTTCAGATTGAGTGTTTATTTCTGGTGATTGTAATCCATTAATTGAAAGTATGTGGCCAATACATTATTATACTCTCTGGAGAAGCTTTTCAGTTGATCTTTCCTGTGTTTGTGTGGTGTACTGCAAATTGATATAAAATGACTTTATCCACAGTAGGTCAGAATGGTTTTGTTCTGGAGCTGGTCAAAGTTATAACCATAAGAACAGCATGGAGGAATCAAAATTAACTTCCTGTTTTTGCAAAGACTGTGCTAACCTAGAATATGAAGGAACATGAAAAGTTTGTGATGATATATCATCCTGATGTTTCTAAGTTCCTGGAAAAGTTGTCATGTTGTGTAAATTGCCTTTTTAAAAAATTTTTTCAGTACCAGGCAGTATGTAGCTTTTTGAAAGAAGTGGGAGTAAGGGATAGGGGTGAGGGTGGGCAGTGCACATAGCAAGTATAGCAGTTGCAGGACTGGGCTTAAAAATGATGATTTACAGTGGTCTAACAAATGTGAAATGTAGTGATTTATGCCAATCATTGAACTTCCACAGGATGGCAGTGTTGTAACAGTTGCTTGGTGCAGTAAGTGATTTATGCTGTAGTGAATTCTTCAAAAATTGAGCTTCATATAGGAAAAATCCATTTCAGTGGCTTAAGAGGGCATTGATGAGTAGCTAGGCCAAGCTGTGCAACACAGGTGCTTGAAAGAATAAACCAAGAATGGAAAAGGAAATACCATCCCTGTCACTTGTGACTGGTTTGGAGCTCAGACAGTGCCCTGGGAGCATAATCCCCCAGTGAGACCACATAGGTGCCATGGAAATGACACCACTGCTCAGTGATGCAGGCCCCAGAAGGGATCTCATGGAAGTTAGTAAAGGACTCTCTGAGAACAGGGATATCTTTGTAAGATCCAGGCTATCTATAGCCAGATAGTGATTTAGGATTTGTAGGAGTTTAAAAATCTGACAGGTGGATTATTGCTGTTTGCCACTAAAGGAACAGAACTTCATTTAGACTTTATATGTAATCAGCCTCATGGCTTTTCAGATTTGATATTTTTATCTTCCCCTTCTATCTCTTCTTCACCCTGTAATATTGAGGACCAAAACTCCTTTCAAAATAAAGTATATGAACGTTAATACATATGCAATAAAAATTCATCTCGCTAACAGTAATGTTAATATTAATGATGCTTTTAGCCTCTATTTTCTGGAGGATTATAAATCCCCAGGGTTGATACAGATCTATCAATACAAATGCTTAATATTATTTTTTAATTCTATTTTTGTTCCAGTTATTGCATTCCCTCTGCTCTTACGTTAAATAAAGAACAATGGTGCCTGTTTGCATTTTCTAAAGAAGTAGTGGACTCTTAAATATTTTGCTATTCTGAGGCCTAGTCCCTTCAATTTCTCCTCATATAGAAAGCTTCCTATGTCACTTGTTATTTGAGACCTCTTTTCCATGACTCTCAAAAACAAGATGGGAAAAGAAAACTTTTTTCAAGCTGGAGAATCTTAGGTAAATGGCTTATTTTCCTAGGAGGAGAAAAAAAAGTGCAGTGAGAAAGAACAATACTCTGCTACATCCACTAAAACTGGTTGCAATAGACAGCTTTGTTCTAGTCAAAGAAGACAAATAGTAATTAGGATGGCTGAAATATTTCGTGTAGTACAGTTCTGTTTTGCTGTCAGTGAAGTTAGGGGAGAAGATGGATTTCTCTTTGAAGATGGAGCCAATGCTTTCTTAAATGTGTATTAATTTTGTTCCCATCTTTCTCTTCCCCTCTCCTCACATTTTTCTCTCCTAGCATATAGCACTTTCTACATTGTGGGGTTAATATTATCGATGCAGATACCTTTTGTGGGATTCCAGCCAATTAGAACAAGTGAACACATGGCAGCTGCAGGTAAGAAAATGAAACTTCTGCATCCAACAGCCTGCTTAACACAGGAAAACCTCAAACACTTGCAGCTTTGTTTCCTTGTGGTAGAAAAAACAGAGGCTAACAAAGCAAATTGTTAGAGATCCAATTTAGTGTCTGTTGGGAAGTTTTCTTTCCAATTGACACATATCCTCTTTTTGTGTGAGCTGATGGAGGTAACATGCTTCCATAAGGCTGGATCAATTAGCATTCTGACAAGCACTTACTTTACCCATTGATAATCTCTGCTGGTTTGCAATATAATGTTGCCTTCACACATTGTACAATTGAAATGTTCCTTATTTGGTAACACAGTTTTTGCTGAGTAATTTGGTTTTAGAGTTGATAGTCTTCTGTAATTTTTCAAAGGCAAATACAAATTACTTAAATTATTAATCAGGAGGATGATTTTTAAAGAACTGATTTCAGTCTTGTTTGTTTTTTTTTTTATTTCTTTAAGTGGATTTTTCAGTAGTTGTTGCCAGTCAGACATCTTGATTTCTTGACAGCAATAGTATCTGCTAACACTGTTTAACTGCATGCACTGTTTGTTTAATATAGTTCCGTTTGTTAGATTCCTCAGTTTTTTCTTATATTTAATCAATTACCCAAATGTATTTGGAACAGTGATGGGACCATCATTAAAATTTAACACAAAAATACTTTGAAAATGGAGACTTGCAACAATCATAATTGCAAAAGAAAAAAATTACCAAGCCATATTTATATTCAAAAGAATTTTACATTTATTTATTGACTAGAACTTCTGTCTTTCTCTAGGAATTCAGAACTAGTGGATTTCATTGTGTACCTCAAATTCTTTATTAATTTGAAGAAAGATGATACACTTTTGTTTTGTTTTATTTTATTCCTTTGCCAGCAAGCATTGAATTTTCACTTTTGAAAGGATTCATCAGTGGATTGATCTGATTATATACTGTGAAATAAATAATAACTGAAATACCATATCCAAGTTCTGGGTTTAATGTTAAACTCTGAACAGCTTTTTACAGGGTGCTTCACCAGTGAATTTTGGTGTTTCAACACTAACTTTATCTAATTCAGTTAGTTCTTATTTGGTTTGGTTTTTTCTTTCATTAATTCCTCTAATTTTATTCAGTAGCTTTGTTTGCTTATATTTCTATATTAGCATTGTGTGTTTCCTGAACTGTCTCTTAATTTTTTGCCACATCTAGCTAAGTATGTTAACCTGTTCTTGTCATAATCAATGCAATCTGATTTTCAGGTGATTCTCTCCTTCAGAATATTTTATCTCATTGGAAGTTTCCGATTTTGCAAGAAAATGTCATCCCTGTTAAGTATTAAAGGTTGTTTGTCAGAAAATGATATTATGCTAGTTTCTAGATGTAAGGGTGTACTTTATGTTTATTTTTCCAATTGAAATATGCTGGTTGCTTCAACAACTGTACTACTTTTGAGCATTTAAAAAAGGACTTTCCTCTTTCCATAGGTGTTTTTGCACTGCTGCAGGCTTATGCATTTTTGCAGTATCTGAGAGACAGATTAACAAAGCAAGAATTTCAGACTTTGTTCTTCTTGGGCGTCTCTCTAGCTGCTGGTACTGTATTCCTGAGCGTCATCTATTTGACATACACAGGTAAATAAATGTGAAATTCGTTTACCTTTATAGCTTGTAAGCCAGATGATCAGCATTTGGTTTAGCCTCAAGTAGTTGTTTCAACATTTTGGACTATTTAATAGCAGAGATTTTTTTTGTCACTTATCATTTCAAAAGAATTCTTTGCATCTCTGTTTGTTTCAAAGTCTTCTAAAACATGGTGGTTTGATTTGCTCTTCCATGCATAAGTTAGCAAAGTTTTCAGACTGGCATATCAAAAAAAAAAAATCAGCTTCTAATCTCAGCATGCAGCCAAATATGTATTCTGTTGCAGTTCTTGAGAAGTGTTGATTTCATCTTCTGAAATTCACTGATCAGTATCCCTGCTCCATCAGCTGGAACAGGCCTTGTTCCCTCAGCTTCCTATGGGCTGTGCAATCTGGGCTCCTGAGCACCTCACAGCACTCTGATCTCTCTCAGTTTTCTTAATAATCCCCTTGCAGAAGAGAGTGCCCACATCTGGACCCTTTATCCCAGCTGTAGCATCTGGAAGAATGAGCCTCAGATTTTGAACTGAAGCCCTGCCTGCCACAAGGCATGTCAGCTACTCTTTTCAATTTAGCACAGTTCCTTTTGGCCTCCAGGATATTTTCACTTCCTATGAGCCACCAGCTGGACCCCAGTGCACTCTGTACTACCTTGAGCTTGTCAGGACAGCTAGTTTCCAACCAGTCAAATGGTCCATTTGTTCTATCCATTCTTCTTCAGCTATAAATGAGCAATGAGGAAAACATTTATCAATTGGGAGGCTGAGTTCCATGGTCTTTTCAGCAGCTCAGGTTACTGCCCTGTAGGTTCCCACGTGTAGCTTCCTGCCTTGCCTAGAGGTGCAGCAGTAGCCAGTTCCCAGGCACCCTTATCACCCAGGTGAGGATGGTGGGTGGCTCTCATGTTGGCCAACTCTTCCAGCACCCCCAGGTGGAGGCTGTCTACATCCAGAGATCACAACCAGTAGTTCCCTGTGTGCTGACAGCTCCTTCTTCATGTGCGCACAGTGGATTGAGAGCAATCTTTTCATCTGAAGGCTGACGGGAAAAGTATGTCTTGTATTAGAACATTAACCACAATATTTAAACGTCTAAATTAGATACTAAACTAAACTTTACAGTCAGATTATACTAATTTTGAATGTAAGATAGAGGGAAGGCTTACTGAGTCATTCACAAAAACTTGGATAATAATGAAAGGATTTAACCTTTTTTTACTTCTCCTTGTCTGTATCTGTCTTCAGGAGGAGCTGAAACAGTTGCAAAGAAAGTGGAAATAAAAATTAAAGAATCATCTAATAACTTTTAATAATAATTTTTTCTTTCATCTAATAATTATACTGTTTCTTTTCATCTTATCTTATTCAGCTTATCTAAAAGCCTTGTTTTATAAAATAATATGTAAAGCTTATCAGCATGTTTAATAGCAGCTTTTATATTCCATGCCACAAGTAGATTCACCAGGAAAGAAATAAAAGGAAACCGGCATTTCATTCATGGCTATAGAGTGTTCCCAGTTTCCTGCTCTGACATTTCAGAAAAATTAAATACTTTCTTATCATCAATTATGTTTTCTTTTTCTCTTACTCCTTCATAGAGCATAGTTTGCTATCTATTATATTATTTGAGAAATATTTAGTGTTGCATTGCTTTGACTTTTGGAAGCGTGCGTGTCTTGATACTCAGATTGTATTTAACAAGTGCAATGTGATCCTGTAAGTGTGTTCTAAAACCAGCTTGCTTCATGGTTGGTAGATTTTATAGTCTGCCTAATGCTGCAGGTATGGTTCACATATATTAGAAGTTCAATGAAAATTTCTTGGTTTGTGTTATAACTTGAGGGAGTAGAAAAATTATTGCATTTAAAGGCCTAGGCAGCAAAAAGGTTTTTCTTCCTCCTTCTCTTTTTCAGGTTATATTGCTCCTTGGAGTGGCAGATTTTATTCATTGTGGGACACTGGGTAAGTAAGGATATAAGATTTAGTTATCAGTAGCATTTTACTGAAAACTAATAATCATTTTCTCTCCTCATCTCCAAATCCATTTAGTATTTCAGTCAAGGAGAATCGGTTATCTGAAGAGAGTACTTGTAGTAGCTGTTTCATGATCTCTACAACCATTTCACCAATTTTTCTATGAAATTTCTTGCTTCTTTGCAAGTCTTTGAATATGTAATATGTTTTTTCTCTATGAAACTGTGGCGTGTATGTGAGCATGAAATAATTGAAAGCCGTACCAACACTTGAGTACACATTTAAAAATTACTAAGAGCCTTAGACTATTTTCATTGTGCAACATGGCACGAAATCACAAAAATGTTGCACATATGATCTTGCACGTTGCCTCTGTATTACGTTCATACATCTGTTTTGTGTGTCCAGATGTCTACTCTGAACTATGTTTTATTAATGTCTGTTTTCACAGGTAAAAATCTTGTTAATCTTTTCTTTTAGTTAACCTTTGAAAATACTGTGTTGGATTCTTTAGTCAGGCCAGAGAAAATGAATGAAATGGAAAGTGTTTTTCTCAGATACATATTTTAAAGTGAAATGTAGTTGGTAGATTTATTTTTTTTTAAAAGATTTAAAGCAAGGATAGAAGAACTTCAAGCTTTGTGCAGTTCAGGCTTTTTTTCAGGCTCCAAAATCCAGCTTACACAGGATTCTGTCCCAGCTCTATAATAAATGTAGTAGAACAGATGTCAGTAAAGAAGCCTCAGATTTACTTGAGGAATATATAGATGTTGTTCTTTGCCTGTCTATATATACACATATGTATATAAAAGTATTAAACTTTTGAGGGCTTGTCTACATTAGAAAAACATATTGTGTTAAAACACACAGTTTTGAATGAGAACTAGATCTCAGTGAAGAAAAGGACATATGTTTGATACCTCACCATTCAATCATGGTAGCACCCTAGATCAGGTCCATATGTATACTTGTCTGTAATACAGAGCAGAGTTTTGTCCTTGTCTGCACTGAGTGTTTGACATGTTGTTTAGATGACATGTGTTTCCAAGTGTAGACAAGGCCTGATGTTTTTCAAGGTCTGAAAGAATGTGGGTGCATCAGTAACTGATCTGGTATTATAACTGTAACATTCTTTACAAAGAAAATGAAGATATTCTGTGTAAAGGTTTTGAAATACAGTGTTGAAATTTGGGGAATTTACTGGCATTGATTCCCTTCAAGAATGTAGTAAAGGTACTTCCATAGCTGTGTGTTTTCATTTTGGTGAATTTGGCTTCATATTTAGCCATAAACAAATGAAACATCCATAATTTTCATTGTCTTAACTAGTATGGAATTAATTGTTGTTTTAAATAATTATTCACCAAATGCTTCCTACATACAGTAAGACCTGGGGACTTCTTTTGGTATGAGTTACATCAGATTTCTGCTGATTAGGGCACTTGCCATTTAAAATTGAAATGCTTCCTTTGAGATGAATTTCAGAATTCCTAATGTTTACAAGTTTTAATAATTTTATCTTTTCAAAATAATTTGAACTGAATTTTTTTTAAAAAAGGTATGCGAAAATTCACATCCCGATCATTGCCTCTGTGTCTGAGCATCAGCCTACAACATGGGTTTCCTTCTTTTTTGATCTGCATATTCTCGTGTGTACTTTCCCAGCAGGGCTGTGGTTCTGTATCAAAAACATCAATGATGAAAGAGTCTTTGGTAAGAAAAAATATTTTAAAATTATTTTGAAAAAGTTTGCCTTCAACTTGATTTTACTTTGGTTTTGTTTTGTCAAAGCTGATATGTGGCTTGTTCTAAAGTATTGTTTAAAAGTGAAGTGTTTAAAGGTGATTATTAAGACTTGCCTGCACCCAGCAGTCTTTAAAACAGTTTATAAAAGTCCAGAGGTTGCTGAAATGGTGATGGAGTGTAGTCATA
Organism: Thryothorus ludovicianus; assembly: GCA_013397245.1. Taxonomy (NCBI): domain Eukaryota; kingdom Metazoa; phylum Chordata; class Aves; order Passeriformes; family Certhiidae; genus Thryothorus; species Thryothorus ludovicianus. The sequence continues at coordinate 103,394 of VZTB01015764.1, forward strand.
GGAGGTGGGATGCAGTCATTTGTTCAGTTCTGCAGCTGCAGTTGCATGTTCTGGTAAGATACGGTTCCACAGTGCAGGTCAGCCAGGAGAACAGCTCAGTACAAAAGCAGGGTCCCTACTCTGGGCATCTCACACTCATCCCATCACAAAGGATTCAAAATGCCTTTGCTTTCCAGGTTTTCTGCTGATTTAGTAATCAGCAGAACAAGCACTTTTGAACAAGTGCTACGTAAGGCACGAGCCAAAACGAAGTGTATATTCTCCCTATGTCAGTGACATTTTTTTTTTGTGCAAAGCTGTATTGTGAAAGCCAGCTTCTGATTTGAATGAGGCTTGTAAGCAGTTGTAACCCATATGGAGGAGTGAAGTTCACTCGGGTGTTGGACTTTTACAGGGACAAGAGGCTCCAGGCTAATACAGCTGCCTCTTAGGCTCCCTAAGATGTGTGTGGGCACTAGGAGCGTTTGCTCTTAGGTAGTCTGTGCTGTGTGCCCTGCAATGAATGTTTGTCTAGACCAGTGCTGGGCAACTTGCTTTCAGCCTCCCTGCTGAAGGCTGCACCTTCCATTTAACACAACATAAAGAGACCTGTGAGTGAGGATGGAGTGCCATCCTGCCTTGCCACAATAGAAAATAGTTACACGATATAATCTGATAAATCAGTGACCCTTGATCTCTTTCACAAGAGGATATTGTTAAACTGTAGCAGACAAGGAGTCTACCACAAGGAAACTACTATTGGATATTCCCAATCAGTGTATACAGAATTGTTTGGGGTCTTTTCTCTTTCCAATAAATGTGTTCTTAATGTTTTGTAGTATTCTGAAAATCTTGGTTTATGTTTTGTGGAAGACAAAGTGGAGGTAATACTGCTCAGGAATACTTTCTTCAGAATAGGGCTCACAATATCATGTTATTTATCTGTATAGAATTATAATGTAGACAAGCCCCCAATTTGTCCACAGATACCTCTAACTTAAATCAAAATTTAATATTTACCTGAAATTGTAACACTTCCTTTTGCTTTTTCAGTTCTAATAACTTATTTGGTCTAGAGCTGTTTGACTGTTTTAATCAAATGAAGTTAGCTATTATTCCAGTAGTATTGTTATGTGTAATATTAAATTTCACTAATAATGAATGCATTACTGACGCATTACTAACGAATATTGAAAGTGGGGTTGTGTTATTGTTAACAATTGTCAAGATGAATCTCAGGAAGGGTTTGAGGCTTCGAAGGGATAAACGTTAATTCAGCCATATGTCTGTAAATTAAAAAGCAATGAAATGCAAGACGCACACTCAAGCCTTTATACACACAGATGCTCAACCCACTTCCAGAAGTAGTTTTATGGAGAGCATGTACGTGTGCAGTCAGAGTGAGTATTGTTTTCTCAGTGTCACCATTAGATGTGTTTCCTTGCAGTTGCTCTGTATGCAATCAGTGCTGTTTACTTTGCTGGAGTGATGGTTCGCCTGATGCTCACTTTGACTCCAGTGGTCTGTATGCTGTCAGCAATTGCTTTCTCCAATGTCTTTGAGCGTTATTTGGGTGATGATATGAAGAGGGAAAATCCACCAATAGAAGACAGCAGTGATGAGGATGACAAGAGGAACCCTGGCAACCTGTATGATAAGGTGAGGGGAGGATAGCAAGAGTTAGAAAACTTGGGTTGCAACATCAAGGATGATAGAAGTTGCCATAACAGATACATTTGTGTTTGTTTAGGCAGGCAAAGTGAGGAAACACGTGTCTGAGCAGGAAAAAACAGAAGAAGGGCTGGGTCCCAATATCAAAAACATTGTGACTATGCTGATGCTGATGTTGTTGATGATGTTTGCTGTTCACTGTACCTGGGTAACCAGCAATGCATACTCCAGCCCCAGCGTGGTTCTTGCCTCCTATAACCATGATGGGTAAGTAAGGTCTACAGTCTGAAGTGATTAAAGGGCAAAAGCCTTTTTTACTGCCATTGCATCAGAAATTTGCTTTGCCTTCTTTAAATCGCTCCTTATTATATAAAGAAATTGTGACCTGAATAAAAAATTATTCATACTCTTAATTTTTAAAAAGATACAACATTTTCAGAAATATTTAATGAAATATATAAAAATAATCCTACCCAAAGCAAATAAAAATGATGGTTAAAAAAAAGCCTTGGAGTCAACTGGGAAAACTTGTTAAAGAACATATGTATTTGACTGGAAAGGCATTTAGTCATGTCTTCAAAAGCAGTCGTGTCTTCAAAAGCAGTTCAGCTTCTGGATATTCAGCTCTCAGAGAGTTCAAAGTTATTACTGCTGGTGACAAAATCCCTCAGAGCGAGCTGGACTCAGAAGAAAACTCTTATTTATGAACCCAGACTGATCATGGTGCAGTTAATTTGTTGGTAGTATTTGTACAGATGCAAATAAAAGGAACTGTTTTCCAGCACTCGGAATATCCTGGATGACTTCAGAGAAGCCTATTACTGGCTCAGACAGAACACAGACGAGCATGCCAGAGTGATGTCGTGGTGGGATTATGGCTATCAGATAGCAGGAATGGCCAACCGGACCACCCTGGTTGATAACAACACTTGGAACAACAGCCACATCGCCTTGGTAAGGGTGGCAGCTTTCTATGGAGCACAAACACCAAAATGTTTACACTGCAGCCCACTATGAAATTGCAAATGTCTCTTAGGGCAGTTGATATTAAGGAGAAATTGTATAGAGTGAGAAACACAAACATGGAAGGAACATTCTTTATCCATTTGTTAAAACTCAAGTATAGGGATCAATTTTGCTTCAGAGTTTTCATTTTGTTTGTTTACTTGGAGCTTGGAAAAGTTCACTTCTACTTCAGTTTCTCTTCTTTTCTTTGGGGGGAGGATAGACAAAACCTAGGGTAACCATTCCCCTTGGGATTAATGCTGTAACAGCTGCTACCACTGCATTATCCTATCAAAGTAAGGATCCTTGCATTTCAGCAGTGTCACTGCTGAGTGGATTTTTGAATGACATGGGAAAACTGACCACTTGAATTGAGAGATTTTCAGACATCTGGGAAATCACAGGAAGTGATTATTTACGACTAGCTGTGGAAGTGTTGCAGATAGACAAAATGTCTGCACCTTTAATTTCCTTCACTTCTGAAGAGTAAGTTTAAGCTTTGTACGTGTGCTTAAGGCAGGGTGTTAGCAGTGTCTGTGGTTACGGGCACCACCTTGGGCACTTGTGCTGTGCAATGACTCATCCTCAATCATGTTTCTTCCCAGAATGTTTTGCCACAAGGACAGAATGGGGGAAGGGCTCAAGAAATTAGAATAATTAGGATAGCTTCTTGTGTTCTTTCTGTCTTGTGTCAGTAGTGAGTACAGCTGTGGACCAGATCTGCCAAAAAGCAGCGTACAAAGCCAACAAATTAACAAAGTTGTGCTTTGAGCAGAGTCCCAAAAATACATGTACTGTGGGAAGAGAGATGACACATCCACACTTCTTACAGGGCAGATAATTCACATTCAGCTAGAAGCAAGCTTGGGAAGTTGTATTGATGGTGTTAATATCAGTCTAATGTTAGCAAACATCATTGCCACATACTCTGAGGCACTTCTAATTGGATGTTGACCTGACAGCATTGGTGTGTTTTAATGGACACTCAGCTCTGATAACTCTGTGTGCCTCCCTCTGCTACAAAAGGTAGAAATGCTGATACTGCATCCGAACTCACAGTTTCTTGCAGGATAAGGTGCATCATGTGAATAGAGACTGAGGAAGTCATCTCTGTTGCCTAAGGACAGTAACCACACACATTGCAGAAACTGGCAATAATGGCTTTCAGTGAAGAATTCTCTCGAGTACACTGCTGCATTGTCAAATTCCATTTTGGAATGAAGACTCCATAAAGGGGGACCCAAGCAATAAAATGAATGTGTGTTGTGGCCAATGCCTGCATTTGTGATGTAAACGAGGCATGCCCTGGAGATGGGTCCAGATGATTTTCTCCTGCACAGAGATGGAAATCTTGCAAATAACCTCACATTAATTAGGATAATGGCCAAGAAGTTGAGGTTCTTGGTCTTTTGACCCGCTTGCTGCCTAATCTTAGTGCTCCCTAATTACATTTGCAGCTGAATGTTGCCAAGTCAGATGCAATATTACATACATTGTAGTTATTCCCTTAGACTACAGCGATAGTTTACTATGCTGCCTTAAGTACAAGAGCTTTGAGAGCAAACAAAACTGCTGAACTGCATGCCAGTTACTGAACAAATTCTTTTAAGTGTGGGAGGTGACCAGGACACAGAGGTGCTGGATGCAGCTCTAAAGCATTTTATTCTCACATTTTCTCTGTGTAGATTTACCTTGAATTCAGTGTTGAGGGTGCCTGTGCCATTGTGCATTGCTATTTAGTGCAATGCACAATGGCTGCTTCATTAATGAAGGACAGAGCTGAAGAAAAAAAAAAGAAATCACATTTCAAATAATTTGCACACATTGGGCTGTGTCTAAAGCTTTGAAAATATTTTGTGATTTGGTGTTTTCTGCAACATTTAAGCTTTTGGTAATACAGTTATAACTTGAAAAATATGTAGGTGCCACAAAAGGAAAATCCTTGTTGCTACATTTCGTACTCAAGGCACTTCTTTCAACAGGCAGCACTACTCTTACAGAGGAGAAAATATTTCAGTTTAGGTGGGGCTTTTGAGTTTCTAAATATTCACAATGTTCTAAATATCCACCTTCTTTATCTAGAAGAAAAATGTTGGCTTTGGTTGACAAGTAGGTATTAGAGAATCACAGAACCACAGGCTGGAAGGGAACACAGTGGAGTCACCTGGTCCAACCTGCCTGCTCAAGCAGGGCCATCCCAGAGCACATGGCACAGGATTCCTGGGCTTTGGTCTGGCTGTATTAATCTGTGGAGCTATTCAATAGGCTGCTATGCAGAAATCTAAGTTGTTTTTTTTTTTTTTTGCAATGATACAGGTGGGAAAGGCAATGTCATCAAATGAGTCTGCAGCATATGAGATCATGAGAAGCCTGGATGTGGATTATGTTTTGATTATTTTTGGTGGTGTGATTGGCTACTCTGGTGATGATATTAATAAGTTCTTGTGGATGGTGAGAATAGCAGAGGGGGAACATCCTAAAGATATACGGGTAAGTGGAACCTCTACTTCGTTTTTTTAAAAAACCCTTTTATTAATGTTATCACTTGTCTGGGAGTGGTCCCTACAGTGGAGGGAAATCTCTACTACTTTATTGCCATTTCATTTGAAACATGTGGTGGGGTTGTTTGTCTAGAATAGTAGGAGTGCAGTGGCCTGTAGCCCAATTTCTTTCAATGTTTTTGATTCTGAAAGGTCAGTAGCCTCAAAAGCTTTTCACATTTTTGCATGATACTAAAAGTAAGATTTTTTTTCTGTAATTCTATCTGTATGTCTCTCTGTGCATCACATGCTTGAAAAATATAGGAGCATTCAGACTGTTTAAACAGCGTTACAAATTTCTTCAAACTCTGTAATAGTAGGAGACAAGTGAAAGTGTTAATATTGACTCGTGTAGAGTTTAAGCTGTTCAAACACATCTGAGATTGCAGAAGTCTGTAGTAATATTTTCTTAAGCCTAACAAAAACTCTTAGATATTGAGCACAAGCTTAAGGGAGTAGCCCATATGCATAGTTTCATCTTGTACTCGAGATGAAAATGGCAGAAATTTTTTGTTTAAACACAGAACATTTATGACCTTTATAGTCACCCTGCAGATCTCATATATTAGCAGTACAGCGTTTGTCACCTTTCTGAAGAACAGGTGCCCAACTAAGTTTTACAGTTTGAGGTAACTTTCCCAGAACCATTTACAGGGCTGTGACAAAACTTTTTAACAGCACAAAAGTACAGATTTAGGAAAGCTGATCCACTGGGTTCTGGGTTACAAGCAGGCAGTTTGCAACTATTTCACCTTTAAAAAGCACCATCTCTTTCATTTTAAGGTTACCTTAAATCAGCTTTTAAACTGTAAGAGCCAGATTAGATTCCTAGGGGTCTTTCTGGGGGGAAGGGAATGAGTAATTCCTCTCAAATTTTAGTTTGCATTGACTCTTTGTATCTTCTTTTTTTTTTTTTTTTTTTAAGGAAAGTGATTACTTTACCCCTCAGGGAGAATTCCGGGTAGATAAGGCAGGCTCTCCAACTTTGCTGAACTGCCTCATGTATAAAATGTCCTATTACAGATTTGGAGAGATGCAGGTTAGTGCTACTTCTTCTAAACCTTAACTGAAATGTGAGAAAACAAATATTATTTTGATGTATTTTCTGTCTTTTACATTAAGCATTGCTTGTAGTAGCAGAATCTGCAGTAAGCTTTACAAATTAAAACACATCCAGTCATGGTCTACTGTTTATAACCTTTAGCAAAAAGCATTTCTGCTGTTAACCCACACTTGTACTTCATTTTCGGTGTCCTTCACATTGCCCCAGATGAGTATCTTGATTGCACTGTGCTGTGTGCTCACTAAAGCATCAACTGTGACATTGCAAAGAGCTTTAGATTTGTTTGTTGCAATAGCAACACACAAGTGGAACTATTGACTGTTGAATGTCTGTCAGAAACGATGTGATTTCCATCCAAGTCACGTCTGACGTGATAAAACTACACTACACTGTATAGCAAGGCAGCAGTTGTCACTCCCCTTTGGGAGCACCAAACACATGGATGGAGCTAAACCTGTTTGGTTTTTTTCCTTTCCTTTTCTTCCCTTGTTGCCCCAACTAGGGACCCTTCCTTCTGATGTATTAGCACAAGAATCCTTTTTTCAGTGGATTTTACTTGTAACACAGTGGGGCCAAATTCAGCTGATAATTGTGAGCTACTTCTGGATTATGTGGAAAACCATGGAAGTGCAAATTATTGCAGTATAGGCAAGAGCACAAAGGCAGCAGCTCTGCTGAAGAAACACCACAGATTGCTGCACCTTAGGCTGTTCTTTGAGTTGTTTCATCTCTGAATGCAGACGGGGTAGTTTTGCTGACACATTCAGTACTGTCGCCTGTGACAGCTGTAGGAAAAAGAATGAGTTTGTCCCTTAGGATCTCAAAGGTTTTTCTGTGTAGTAGTAACCAGTGCAAGAGAAGTGCTACCCTTTGACTCAGGCCAGCTGAAGACATTGCCTTAGAGTATGAAGTTTCACAGTTTGCAGTGATTGGTGTTCTGGGTTTTGTCTCAAACTAACATGCAACTTCAATTTTTATAGCTGGATTTTCGGACACCCCCAGGATTCGACCGTACACGCAATGCGGAGATAGGCAACAAAGACATTAAATTTAAACATCTGGAGGAAGCCTTTACCTCAGAGCACTGGCTTGTTAGAATATACAAGGTCAAACAACTAGACAACAGAGAGACATTGGACCATAAACCTAGAGTAACCAACATTGTACCGAAACAGAAGTATTTGTCAAAGAAGGTGGGTTCCCAGTGAAGTAATTGAAAGGGGTCAGGAGTTTATTTTTAACAGTGAATCACATAGCTGGTGAATTATATATTTCCACTAGCCAGAATGTTATGGATACTGTTCATGTTAGTGTCCAATATCAGACCTGCCTGCTGGTAATAATTGTTAATTTACTGTCTGCTTAACTTTAAAGCATGTGAAGACACAAGGCTAGATTTTTTTTAGGCAGAATGCTAACTGGACATAGAGTGTGTCACTGGCTGTTACAACTCTTAAGTCTTCATGTAACTGGAAGTATAATCTCTAAAGTACATCAATTCATGTTTCAGTAACTATGGCTCACTAAGTAAATGTGGAAGTTGCTTTCTGACTTTGTTTGAAAGTAGTGATGCCTAGAAGTTTACAAATGGCAATTTTGTATGAAATAAATTAAATATGAAACTTTTGTTGATGGAACTTTAGTGTCTGTCTGCTTACTGCTTGAAGTCATCTTCACGGTTTTAAAGTGTTTGTTGTGCTGCCCTCCTGCAGCCTATTAAAAAGGCCTGTTCCCAAGGGAGCTGGGGAGACTTTTAGCAGCCCTCTCCTTCATAGATGTTGTAAAAAAGGAAGTCCAGAATCCTGTCTAAGAAACAGGCAGTAGAATTACACTGTGTCATGGAAATAAAAGTAGAGAACGTTCTCTGCAAGTAGAGAATGTTAACTGTAAAGAGGTTTATTTCTGTGATTTGATGGGAAGTACATAAAATAAAGCAGTTGGGAGTTGCCACTGAAGCTAGATATATCTTAAAAGGAAATTATAATATTTATTATTCCTGTCATACACTTAATACCATAATTTTTGATCTTAAGTGGCAAGCAAGGCTGTATTTATCTATGGTAGATGCACTGACCCCGCTTGAGCCTTGGCTGTGTAGATTCTCTGTCTAGAAGTCGATGCAGTTTCTGAGCCATCACCAACTGCTGCAGTGTAAACAAGCTCTGCTTCCCGTTAAGAAATCAGAGAACCAGTGGAGAGCATGGTGCAGGTGTCCAAACTAGGATTTCTTAAATATATTCTGAGGGCTCCTTAGTAGCCAGTTTTTCAGCAGTTGCTTCCTTACTGGAAAATCTGTCCATCTCCTATCATGTTAGGAATGATATTGCTCAAGCTCAGAGGTACAATATGTGTCTAACATATTATTTCGTATCTATCTCACTTTATTGCAATCTCCTTGTTGGTGTTACATTAATTAAATGCAATTTTTTAAAATAGCAATAGACCCTGCTGGTAAGCACAGCAAAGTGCAGCAAGGAGCTGCCACCTGGCAGGTGTGTTGAATGTACAATTCTACCTGCCACAAACTATGTACACAAATTTGAAGTTAATTTTACCTACAACCAACATTAATGTTCCCCACCATTACTACCTTAAAAAAAAAATCTAAAACATGCTGATAAAGGAATGTGCAGGAAGAGCTAACTAAGCAACAGCAGAGTTTAGAAGACTAAAATGGGATTATTCGGGTTTTTTTCTTTTGAAAAATGCTGCTTTGAGCAAATACTTCTACCTAACTTTTAAGAGAATGAAATAGTGCAAAAGATACAAGAAGGTATTTCCAAACAAAGTTGTGCTCTTTGGGCATATCAGAGTTTTATCATGTTGGTTAATTATTAATTCTGCCTCAGCAAGTGCTTTGAAAAGAATTGTACAGATCTGGTAGACAGGGTTACAAAAGCACATCTTGTGCAAAAGCAACTGTTGGGCAGGAATTAACAATCCCAACATTAAAAATAATAACTGGATAATGCCTAGTTGAGGATTTAGCATTTAAGCTCTTTAAAATCAATCTAAAGCTCGGGCACTGAATGCACAGCATTAAACCGCGGTCAAGACTAAATCATTAACTAATACCTGTTATTCTGTTTTTCTTTTTAGACCTCCAAAAGGAAGCGTGGCTACATTAAGAATAAACTAATTTTAAAGAAAGGCAAGAGACCCAACAGGAAGACAGTTTAAACACACTGTTCTGATTGCTAATACGAAGCAGTTGTCCTTGAGATAACCAGTCTTTGCCTTTAGCTCAAATCATGTTTCACAGCAACATGAGGGTACAGAACCATCATTGGTCCAGATTATTGTACAAATTTTTCAGGCAATGTCTGATTAAAAATATTGGCTTATTGAGAACAGCTGTTTTAGATTTGTAATGTGAAGTAAGACAGAGCTGCTATCCAAGTCTAGCAGCATTTTTTTTATTGGTACATATTATCCTTCAAATCTGTTGAAAATTTGGACTGACTTTACCAAAGAACCCTGTAATTTGGTCCTTGGCACATGCATTACTTGTCAATCTTTTCTGGAGAACATTGTTCAGCTGAATAGCAGCAGTATGAAAACTGGAATGGTGACATCTGAAAATGACTCTTTTTCAACAAGAAAGAGGTGGCAGAGCTCTCTCAAATTCAACTTTCAAAACAAGTTACTCCCATGATTATTTTTCAATGGTTTCTTTCAATGTCCTTTTACTCTTGCTGCAGGCTGGTTTTGAGCTGGAGTGTAAGAAGCAAAGCTGCAGTTTTCACAAGAGGTGACAGGACAGATTAATTGGACAAGCTGCTTTTGTTCAACACGGGATTGCAGTATTGCTGCCTTACACTGTCATTTCACAAGGTAGACAAGGCAAATCTTGCACACTGTAGATACAAGGGCTAAATTTGTAACCTCCTGAACGATCTGAACGACAGTAATGAATGCTATAACAACATACAGCTGAGCACCATGGAGCTGCTGGTGCTTCAGAACAGAAATTAAACTATTTTAGGTGAATGTTTACATTGGTAAAGCAAGTATAGCCTGGTTATTGGGGAAAAGAAGGTTGATAGGTATACAAAACCCCTTTTCTGTGGCTATCAGAGATAGAAGATTTGCAAACCTCTTCAGCCCTCAATGCCTTTCTGGCAAGGGTGGAAGTTTTTCTGGAAATCTGTTTCTCTGCATTTTTATTTAGAGTGCTTAAATCAATTGAAGAAATTCCTGCTCTAGTGCTATTTGCTTTGTCTGTCTTTTATACTGGTTTCGGTTTGGGTTTTTTTCAAGTGGTGAAAACTGTCACATTAAATGCACTAAAATGTAAATGGAGACTGAACATGTTCACTTTCCAGGTGTAAGGAAACTTTATACAGACTTGAAATTTTTCTTTAATTAAAATGAAAAGGTTTTTTTGCAGTTTGTTTTCCTGCCACAGGTTGTAACTTTTTATAGAAACGAAACTTGCATCAATAACTTGATGTAAAATGCAGAATAGTATGTACCTTTCATGAAGAAAATGTAAATTTACAGTGTTCTGTGAGAATGTTACTGCTGACTTCTTTCCCAAGGTGTAGAATATTTTTTTGATTTATGAACTCATTTTTGACTCCAGTGGTTTATACAGACCAATACTACAGCTGCAACATTTTCACAAAGGTAATTAAATCTGGATTTCTGGCCCCTGTCGTTTGGAGATTTCATTTTATTTTGTTGCTTTAAAGCTCAATGCAGACCAGTTGTCAACTGTAGGGGAAAATAAAGTTAATTCAAGTTTTTGTGTTAAGGCTGTTGTGTCAGTTTTGTTGTCATTAACTTGATAACATATTGCCTGTAGTCCTAGTCATAAATTAAGACATTAGAATTCCGTATTGCAAATCTCCTGACTTCACCAAGCTGCTGTAATGAAGCCACAGCATCTTCTTAACATCCCTCCAGCTTAAACTAAGCCAAACCTAGGGTTTCTGCTGTGATGAAATGGAGGTGGCTGTCATATTTCCAGGGAAGAGCAGCCCTCCTTTCCAACCACGCACTGCAGCAACTCCTTCCAGCATCTGGAACTCCTCGAGCTGCTGCAGCTGCTCACCCACCAGCAGAAGGGCTGATTTGATTGATTTATGTGATGCACGAGTTCTAGCATGGTGCTGCTTCCAAACCAGTTTGCATCCTGACCATGGGTAACAAATAAGGCATCTAACATTTGGAAGAACACCTGAAAGGCAGCAGGACAGAGGCTGCCAGTCAGTCTGTGGCTTGGCAGTAACTCAGCCTCGTTTTAAAAAAGAAAATACAAGTTTGCTCTCCCCTCTTCAAGGTACCTTTACAGTTGGACAGACTGTCTTCAGCCTTAGGTGACAGTGTTCTCTTTAACAGCAGGAACAAGTGAATCTGAGGCATGTGTAATAAAAATAAGCCAACTGCAGGGATCCCAGCCAGCCTAAAGTTGCCTACTACTTACTTACCTGAGTTTTAATTTTTTCTTAAGTCTAACATGACTTCAAGGATTCTGCCAATATTCTGCAGTTAAAATAAAAAGTTCCAATAAAAAGTTGGAAGTCACTGAAGCACCCACTTAGAAAAAGCAACATTAAAAAGAAGAACTGGCACTGTCTCACCTTCCTTTGTTCCTCAGGAATCTGCACACCATTCATGTTTACAGCTGGATCCTGGAATCAAACAGCTAAACTAACTCCTGCCCCCTCTTTGGGAGAACTGAACAGCGAAGAGTATCAGCATCTTCCCTCTTCATCACACACACCTTGGCTCCAGCCATCCTTTTTCCTTTTGTTGTTCTACTATATCAAATTTTGAAGCATAATTGCCACAAAACCAGGAAAAAACCCCACAAAAAAAGCCCACCACAAACCAAAGAAACAAACAAAACAAAAGACATCTGAGCCAGGCTCAGGTCAGCAGTAATATGGAACTAAAACTGCAAGTGTCTAGAACTCAATACTGCATAGGTTCTCTATCTCTTAATCATTACTGGGAGCAGTGAGCAGACAGTGCTGTTGGTAATCCTAGAAGAAATATTTTGACTTGCAGAAGTAATTTTATAACAAGGAGAAAAGTCATTAATTAAATATCTTAATAGATTTACTCTTTAAAAAGCAGCTGAATGCTTTGACAGAGCCGTAAGTACACACCAGTCTCATCATGAGTAAAAACTGGAAAAAAAATCCTATTTGGCTGTGACTAAAACGCCCTCACATCTTGAACCCAAGTGGAGAAACTGCTCCAAGATGAAGCCTTGAAGCAAAGCCACAGAAGGCAAGGTACAGGACTGGGTAGTGTTTCCTGCCCTATTCACAGGCAGTGTTGTTTTCTGTTTTGCATAAAAACAAAATGTTCCAGCACAGTGGATGAATGTTTAAAGAAAACCAGAAGGGCTTTATCTAACACTTGAAAAATGCTGACCACGATCTGTGTGAATCCTCTAAGAACATATTTTCTCCTCATGCAAGTGTCCAATGCTGCAGTAATGTAGAATTGTATCTTAAGACAAAAGATGCAATGAAACAGGATTTTCAGAAGCAAGGGTACACCTTTACAGATTTCCTTTTTACTTGCCAAAATGAAGCAATTGTTCCCCAGCCTTTTCTAAAGTTGTTGCTGCTGCCCAGCCCCATTTTCCCTGGATAGAGCTATCCAATTTAATCAAAAAACTTACCTCCAGAGCAAGTGGGAGAATAAGCAGAGGAGAAAAGCCCCACACCAAACCCAGATTTACCTGACAAAATCACTTCCATGGGAACCACGCTCGGGTGTCGTACAGCTCCTGGACAGTCAGTGACTGACACCACTGAACTAAGGCTTCCATGGAAAGAGAAAGGGCATCCCACTACTAAATGAAACAAATCTTTTATTCATGAGCATTCTCATTTTAAAGTCACAAATTATGAAAGGAAGGCAAATCAGAAGAGACTGCCAGAGCATCTTTTAAATGATAAAGGTATAAATTTGCTTTCTGAACATTTCTAATTTAAGAAAGAAAGAGGTTGCATAGGCTTTCTACAGGTGTGCACAAAAAAAAAAATGAAGTACATGGAAGTTTTTACATTACAATTCAGTGTACATCAGCTACTTGAAAAGGAAAGTACTTGCAATTCCAAGACAGCTATTGGAACGACCTACAGAATAAGGCTTATGAATATTTACTTTTCAGTCCTGCAAAATATACTGAACACATACTATCAGAAAAATAAAATGACACTTGTGAATCTTGTTCTGGAATCTCTCACTGATGGGATCTTTTCTGAAAGGACTTTTTTTACGTTTGTGTCTCCCAAGTTAATTTGGGAAAGAAGCAGCGATAATGGCATCAGGGGATTCTTCATAGCATCAGAACGGAACAAAACATCGGTCAGGGCACAAGTGGAATGTCCTTGGCATGCAGAAACAACCAACCATGCAGACAGAGAAAATCTTCAATAAATTACAAGCAGAAAATTACTCAAATTACTTCTCCTTAAAAGTACAGCTACAGCATCTCTGTAGCCTTGACAGTCACACCATGCCAGCTGAAAGAGGTCTACTCCTTCAGGGGCCCAGGCCTGCATGCCTGACACACAGAGGTTTGCAATGGCTGTTTAGTGAGTATGTGTCTTGTTCTTTGGTGTGTGAGAGAGTTCTGGGAGGATGTTCCATGGGTTTAACTCTGCTTTTTCCATTGTTCTTTGTGATGATATTACAAACTGTAGGAATACTTTTAGGTTCTTATCAGACTAATCTCTAGAACAAGAGTGGATCCATTATAAAGTGAATTCTTGCAGGTGATAAAGTACAAGTGTTCCTGATGATACTCAGTAGCAGTTCAGTGATTACTACAAGAGCATCATTTTGGTTTTGTTACAGAAAACTACATCAACTATTCCTAAAAAATAAGATTATTTTTTCCCCTCTTAAAAAAAAAGTGTCAGTTACAAAATCAAGCTCATACAATCCACTATTTTTAAAAAATAGGATTTAAATCATTTAGAACATGAATCTTTATAATGTGCAAAAAAAAAAAAAAGTAAGACAGACAAGAAGACTAAATAGCATTTAGGAGGAAAAAGTAGCCACACCTTCATCAAACAGAGATCTGAAGTTCAAATCCAAAGGAACAACTAATGGAATGTTTCCTTGTGCACGCACCTCCTCCGCTCAGCCTTTTGAGCTGCTCAAGAGAATTTAACATCTACTGAAAAAAACAAAACGCAGGATGCACAAGGACAGATGAGAGCAGTGCTTTGACCTGGATATCTGTGTAGTATCTATCAAGCATAAGTCAGTGTATGAACAAAGCAGACAAAAGGCACAAAATGACTCAGCTCTACAGACAGGCAGCCATGCTACTGTGTGTTAGAAACACCGTGGTTTCATTACGGGGCGCTGTGGAAAGAAGCACTGAGCACATTTTACATGTGCCTTTTGCTGCCACCTCTCTCAAAAATATCTTCACTTCCAACAAATACAAACTAAAAAGTGACAAAGCCTTAACACTTCTAGAATCCACTTTGTCAGTGTGACAGTGGGTACCTTAAAAAGCAAGATCAAAGAACACGATTTTTAATTTTTTTTTTTTTAAACTACAATACAAATTGTATCCCATTTAATCTATTTCTATGGACTCAGTGGAGTAATTTACTAAATTGTTACTTTTACATTAGGGAATCATTTATCTGGGAAGGCTAGTTATCTCTACTCATCCAAATGCTTTATCAGAAGCAATCCCATTTAGTGGAACACGTAAGCCAGAAGTGTTGGCGTGACAGCAGCCAGAGAACATCACACAGCAAGATCAGAGTTACCAGAGCAGCTGGCTCAGGGGTGGTGACCAGAGATGGACTGAACAGCTGGAGCATGAACAGACAAAGCAGCGAGGACACAACGGGTTAGTGTGAAGAACAACGTTCTGGAGAAGGTATTGCTACTTCTTACAGGGTGGCAGGAAATTCACACTCGTCAGTGACAGGAAACACGCCCTGAACTCAGCAACCCAGAGCGAGCACAGCCAGGGGATCATTCTTATGTCAAAGTGAGTTTCTCTGTGACTGTTCAGACAGAACAACTGCCATTAAGAGACACGTCACGTTTTAAGTGCAAAACATTTTTGGCAAAAGTGAAAAATAGAAAAACCTTAACCAGTACTAATAAAAAAGTATTTTCTTAAATACTAGCATAGGGCCTGATCCTGCAAGCACACAACTCAGGGAACCCTGGCCAGGGTTCTGTGCCCTAACACTCAGAGGAAAGGTCTTTGAGTCGCTATTGGTGTCAGCACTGTTTACATGTAGTGTAAATAACACACACAACACATGCACACCGTGGGTACTTAGGGACATGTGCCTGTGTGTCTGTGGATCTGCACACACAAAATGGCTCCTTAATAAACTCGAGCTTGTGGTTATTTTGAGATGCATCGTTCACAGTACGTAACTTCCTGTGGGGATCTTCTGGGAACAGGACCTATCCAAGGACATCCTGAAGTTACATACTGCATCATTTTAACGCCTTTCAGGTAAAGTTACGAGGCAACTGCTCTCTCCTGTCAATGGGTCTTCCAGAGAGGATTCACGTACAGCCAACCATCACCCTGAAAGAAAATTAAGGAGAGTTTGCAAACAAGATTTATAAATACTGGTTCTGTGTATGTCCACACAAAAGCTAAAATAAGATAAAACAAGAAGCCATCTCTGTCACCTGAAAATTCTGCGTTTAATGAATTGACAAGTAATGTGGGCGAGAGGGAAAGAATTACAAGGGGGAAGAGATGCAATGAAAATGTGCAAGAGATGCTGGTTTAAATAGCAGCTAATGTAACTATTCCCTCAGTCAGTCTCACTTCCCCTCCACCTTTCCTCCAAGAAAGGAGAAAGATGAACTTGGTAAAATCTGTTTCTTTTCACACAGATGAAACCCAAGACTGTGTTCAGGATGTCAATGCTTACACTGGATACACCTCCCTTGATGGTGCTCATTTTAATATGCTAAGATTATAGGGGATGTGAGTATGCAGAATTTGAAAAGAAAGGGCTGGATTTTACAGAAAAAACATATCACTAACATTAGGCCCCAAAAATCCAGATCAAAATCAATCTAACTGAACAAAAAAAATGAACAAGTTCACACCATAGACATGGAAAAGTCCACTGCTCTCCTTCAAGAGCCAGACTGTCAAAAAGAAAATTTAAGCAATCAGTGGTACATAACAACACCAGCCCATAACAAAATCCACATTGACTTGTCCCCTGTGCAGGGCCTTGTTGAAGGGTCTCTAAAGCAAGAGACTCCAAGTACCTCTTTGGCAAAGTATTTGGGTTTCCAGGGAGTTGTGAGCGCCGCGCGCTGCCTCTCCTCTGCTCGCTGTCTCTCTTCCAGGCGGTGCTTGTGCTCCGTGGCGGCATCAATGTTCCCCTCCTTCAGAGAGTTGGTGACATGCTGCCACAGGCGCCTGGCCAGGGAGGGGGAGCACAAGGGAGGGTGAGAACAGCTCTGCCACAGCCCAGTGCTGCTGGACACCACTCTGGTGAGCAGCAGGCTGAGGCCACGCTATCCATGCTGGTTTTCCAAGTCCCACAGCTTGGGAACCATCACTCTCCTAGGATATTCATCATGCTTGCAGACCAGATTTTCAGATTCACTCAACTCCCAGTATTTTGCCATGCAATTTTCTCAGCAGACTCTGTTTATGTTCCTGACTCTTCACCACCTGAGCTTTTTCCTCAAAGCAAGTGGATTTATTTTTACCATTGCCAGTTCACATTCCTTACTGATGTTCCTCCACTACCCAAATGACAGGCGTTTAATTCTGCAGTTAAATTTTTGAATTATAAGGGAGTGTGTGCCAAAACCCAAGAGTGCATTGGACTTGGACACTGACTGGTCCAACGAGGTCACTAACAGAGGAACTGATTCTAGGGAGCCCCTCTAGGTATGTACTCTATATTGCCACTGAACAATATTTACCAGCACAGAGCTACACGTTTCTCACACAGTTGACCACACTCAGATACAGTGCCTTACGTCAGCCTAGCAGGAACTGCCCAGAAAAGCACTGAGGAAAACCCTCACAGAATGGTTTGGGTTGGAAGAGACCTTAAAGTCCTCTAGTTCCACCCTTCCTGCCATGAGCAGGGACACCTCCCACTAGACCTGGCTGCTCAGAGCCCCATCCAACCTGGCCTTGAACACTGCCAGGGATGAGGCATCCACACCTTCTGGGCAACCTGTCCCTGTGCCTCACCACCCTCACAGTACAGAATTTCTTCATCATACCTAATCCAAATTGCTCTCTGTTTGAAATCAACCATAGCTTTCACATATGTCCAGGGCTGTTTAAATGAGTTTCTGTTTACAATGTGATAAACTGCACATCCTGCAGAGACACTGGATGGATGCAATTTGCTGACTAGTATCTAAAAAACACAATAAATACACTGAAAAGCCACTGGTCTCCTTAGTTACTACAATCTTTATGTTCCACACTACAGGAGAAAAATGAGTTTGTGGATAAGCAAGTGATCTAGGAAGTAGACAAATTGTATCTGACCCAGCACAACGACTCAAGACACCCCTTGTAAAATAAAAAGACGTTTACAGATAATAAAATGTAGTTTAACTCATATTTTTAAATCCTGCAATAAAATGTTCCTAAATTCAATTAAAGTATTGATTTTTCTGACGATAAACATCAACCATTTTTGACAGTGAATACAGAACAGGTTTTTTTCTAATGTACCTAGTCAGAGTTAGGCACATGATGTAGGTGCCAAGAGCCTCAAAACCACCTGTATGTGTGTCTTTGTATCTCATACTGCCTCACATATTATATATGTTTATACAAATATATATTCTAAAATGTATAACACATGAAGTACCAGTTCCAATGATATGCAACAGATAATATACATACCAGTTTGAATTACTTGCAACAAACTGACTGATTTTCCTACCATGTTGTAATCACTCCAAGAAGCAGGTGAAAACACTGCATTACCATTTTCCAGATGCTCATTAGAAAAAATACAGGCGTTTTCCCGAACTACAAAATTGATGTACTTGTCACTAGAGTGTAATTTATGCTCTGAGGAACCAATACACAGCCTCAGCTTTCTGTGCCCAGATTTCTATGCTGTAGGAAGCAAGGAATTTTTGAACCACAGCATTCAGATCTGCAGTTGGCTTCCCTGCTCTGCTCCCACCCAAAGTTCAGGACTGCACTGCAAAGCTGCTTTTTGGCCTCACCTCGATTCCAGCGGCCCTTGGTTTGCGATGGGCCTGATCTTTTTCCTGATAACAGGCAGTTTGGTGGTGTCAATCACTTTGGTGTCTCCATTGCTGTAAGTGAATTCCAGGGTGCCATTCCATTCTCCCTGTGCCTTGCACACAATGGTGTTGGTTGGATTGTGCTTCACTTCGGCTGTAACCCTGATTCAAGGGGGAAGGAGAAACAGACCACAGAAATAACTGGTACCATTTATTATCAGCACACAAAAGCACTACCTTGCTAAGGGTGCAAGCAGCTTTCTACCTCCACAAATCAATTATTCAAGAAAAGTAGTGATGTTGCCTCTGAAAAAGAAAGCCTCATCCCAGGAAAGCTCTTCTAACAAAGCAACAGCTTTGGAATGACATTCTAGCTAAGTAGAGCAGTAACCCAACTTAAAATTCTGATACTCAGCTCAAGCCCAGAGCCAAATGGTTACCTCAGCAGCCTGAAAAACAGTCCCTGACATTCATGTGACATTTTCAATAAATGATACTTTCACACCTGAACATAATGCTGTCAGAGACACCCATGTCAAAACCTTAGGATATCTTTGTTTTCTTCTTTAGCTCTCCAAGTTCACTTCTCAGCTGCTGAGGGGCAATGATTAAAGCCACCTCACCAGTATAAGAACTGGTCTGAGAGTGAGCAAAACAGAGAGGTAGGACTGTGTGTCCGTGAGCATGCACACATGTGCTTTAGAAAGCCATGCAAAGTACTGAATTTTTTAATTACTAAAGTAATACAGCACAACTTCCCCAAATTTTCACTCACCCTGATGGCACCAATTATTAGCCTACAACTTTTACAGAAAAACCTTCTCAAAACAGCCCCATGTGGCCATTTACCTGAACACAACACTGAAATGGTTGACACATATATATAAGAATATCTGAAATAAAACAGAGGTGACCATGCAAAGCACAGTCTCCTCTGGACACTGCAACAGTCCACAGGAAAACAAGAGAGGGGTCTGATGTTAATGACTGGGACATCAACTTGAACTTGGAAGCAAGACAAGAGGCTGTCTTGCATAGCACCTCTTTGCACCCCTATAAAGGGGAACCAAAGAAGGTGAATAACATTTTCACCATCTGGAATTTCAGTGGAGAGGTGGGAGTCTCCAGTGGGAAGCTACCACTATGGGCAGTGACACCTTTGCTTCTCTCCTCTTTTTAGGAGCTCAGCCTGGAACACCAGTTCATCTACAAAAGTCACACAGAGGCAGCAGCTGGGGTAGCAGAAATATTGCCTTGTCCATGTATGTTTTTCTGATATCCTGCACTTACAGTAACTTATACAAGCAACAAAGCCTGGAGAGATACATTCACTTTATTTTAATGAGAGAAATAGATTCACTTCAGTTAAACAACATAATATGTATTGCTACAATAAACTGCCCTAAAGCTTTAAGTCATCTCCAGCACTAATAGGAAAAGAACTTCAGCTATCTGTCTGCAACAGAAGAACTGAACAGATGCCCGAGAGCCTTTTCCCTGAAATCCAGCAGCAGGTCAACAAGAGTAAGACAGTAATTCCTGTACCTGTGGACCTTCCCTCCATAGAAGGGCTTGGTGTGGAAGGTGACCGTGGCAGAATAGCCTGTTCTGGCACAAGTGATGTTGACTTTCCCTCCAAGCTCCACCCACGGGATGGTAAGGATTGAGCGAGCGTAGGCACTGGGCAGGGTGAAGACATACTCTTCTTCATGTTCCAGCAAGTGAAGAACACCTGCACAGCAGGAGGAGAAAGGGAGGTGATGAGAGGTTCACTGGTAAGACCTGATGGTCACTGACCACTTGCCACCATCAAAATGCACATCCACGGAGAGCACAACGTGCAGCCCTCCTTCAAGGAGGGCACTCTCTGCTAAGAAACTGTGCTCTCTGGAACAAGTTTCCTCCAACAAGCATTTTCAAAAGCATCCAATTTGACTGTGTACCCAGTGGTCCTGCATGGTACCAAATGACTTTTCAGAAAATCTGACTGGATTCCTTACTTTGCGTTACTGTTAAAAGCTGGGAAAACATAGAATGTCCACCTAAAAAGCCATACTGAAAATTCAGTTTTCTCAGTGTTAAATCATAATCTCCCTCCAGAAAAAACAAGGGCATAGTCAAAGGACTCTTCACTTCTCCATTCAGTTAGAGTTAGAAACAGCCATGTCCTCCACTAACTTTCTCTTGATGCTGTGAAAGGCTCTAAGTCCCCATGAGCACAACAAGGAAACATGGCATCTACAAATTTCCCATTAACTTTGCTCCTTACTTTCCAAATGCCTGGTTTCTCACATAGGCATTGAAAAAATCTTACAAAATCAAAGGGAGGCCCAGCGGGACCATTGCTCTACTAGCACCAAGTCCAATGTCTCTACCAGGCAGAGAAAATGACTGGTAATTCCATCTCATTCTGTAAAGGTTCCTCCACCCTCAGCACCATGAGGCTGTAACTAAAAACAACACACAACAGCAGCAGTTTTTCAACATTACTTGGAAGTTGCACAAAGAAAGTTGCTTTCCTGATCAGACCTTTGCAGTTTCCGCTGGGGCTAAGGATACAGTTCTATCCCCATAAAAACTGCAGTTTGGTCTTCAGGATAACACGACATAAGACCAGGAAAAGAGCACCATAAACCTTGCACACAGAATTAGATCATGCCAAATGTCTGCAGTGTATTTTTTATTAGACTTTTACAGTCTTTTGTGTCCCATTTACTAACTGCCTAAAGGCAAAAATGACAGCTTCGAAAATATTTTTTCACAACAGGGACTGAAAATAACCCCTCATAGGAAGAACTCAGAAACCAGAAATATTTTGGAAAAAAAAAAAGAGCAGGAAAGTTATTTTGACACAGTAATAGTATCTGTTTAGAAACAAGATGAGCTTGAGCCCATTTGCCTTCACCCTGGGGCAGGCAGGGGAAGAACACACTGTCAGTGGTATTGATTAATCTATCTGTTCAAGGGAATACTGACACTACTTTTTCAAAGTGATCGCATATTTAATGATGAAAAAGCATTAAATAGGAACACAATACTCCTGCTGCCAATATAAAATTATGCCTTTAATGCTGCACGGAAACACAAACTTAAATACACACTCAAAATTAAAAGCACTGAGCTCTAAGAGGGCCCCAATCTTGAATATTGGCTCCAGCTAACAAAACTAAGTACAGGCACAGGAAGCTCTGCAATTTGTCACTTCTGCCTTCTGAAACTATTTCACAGGAAAACATCTGCAAACCAGAACAGCTTCTCAGAACCTCTGCAACCTCAGCCTCCCAGCCAGCATGTCCACTCTGGCAGGTCTGACACAAGGAGCTGGGAGTGCAAAATCCATGCCTTAAAAGGACCTTTAATCATTTTGTCTTGGCAAGTCACAAGTTCCTCATGTCACGTGCTGAACCCTCAGCAGCAGGGAGAGGTCAGGAGGACACAGCCAGAACACACACACACATTTTGCCCCAAGCTTCTTTGGCTTCACACCTGCAGAGACACCCAAGCTGAACACACTGCAGGAAGGCTGAACTACACAACTCATCCTGGACATGTAGCCAGGAAGAACTTTCACTTGAAAAACAGCTCTGGTTATCAAACTCACTAAATGGATGCTACAATAGCATTAAGCTCATAAAGAACAATCACAGAATGGCCTGGGTGGGGAGGAACCTTGAAGATCATCCAGTCCCAACCCCCCTGCCATGGGTAAGAACACCTTTCACCAGACCAGGTTGCTCAGAGCCTGCCAACCTGCCTTGAACACTTCCAGGGGTGGAGCATCCACAATTTCTTTGGGCAGCCTGCTCCAGCACCTCAACACCCCCACAATAAAGAATTTTTCCCTAATATCTAACCTAAACCTACTCCCTTTCATTTTAAAGCCATTTCCCCTTTTCCTTTTGCTACATGCCCTTGTAAAAGGCCTCTCTCCATCTCCCATCCTCCTCTGACCATCACTGTGTGTGATGTTTCCTCACGTAAGAGAAACTGGTACCATAAACACAATTTCCTTATGGGTGAGTACAGGTTTGCTTCTGCCCCCCCAATGGGATCAAGAGCTTTTTTCTCCATAGTCAGACGGGAGGGACTCGGAGCTGCAGTGCTGCCAAACAGCAGCAATGACCTTCAGTGTAAATATTTAACCATCACAGCAGGTTAGATATTAAAAACTGAACCCAGCTCCCTNCAGGTTGCTCAGAGCCTGCCAACCTGCCTTGAACACTTCCAGGGGTGGAGCATCCACAATTTCTTTGGGCAGCCTGTTCCAGCACCTCAACACCCCCACAATAAAGAATTTTTCCCTAATATCTAACCTAAACCTACTCCCTTTCATTTTAAAGCCATTTCCCCTTTTCCTTTTGCTACATGCCCTTGTAAAAGGCCTCTCTCCATCTCCCATCCTCCTCTGACCATCACTGTGTGTGATGTTTCCTCACGTGAGAGAAACGGGTACCATAAACACAATTTCCTTATGGGTGAGTACAGGTTTGCTTCTGCCCCCCCAATGGGATCAAGAGCTTTTTTCTCCATAGTCAGACGGGAGGGACTTGGAGCT
Organism: Thryothorus ludovicianus; assembly: GCA_013397245.1. Lineage (NCBI taxonomy): Eukaryota > Metazoa > Chordata > Aves > Passeriformes > Certhiidae > Thryothorus > Thryothorus ludovicianus. Next base: position 126,426 of record VZTB01015764.1, read on the forward strand.
GCAGTGCTGCCAAACAGCAGCAATGACCTTCAGTGTAAATATTTAACCATCACAGCAGGTTAGATATTAAAAACTGAACCCAGCTCCCTTGGCAGTATTTTTAGCACCTGGTAGCATATTTTCCTTAAACACCTGAATAAATACATTTTTTTAATGAAGTGCTATCTCACTTGAAATATTACTCCAGCTCCTTAATTACAGTCTAAAAGAGATTAAAGGGCAGATCTGAAATACCCATGACTTGATAATACTTCTAGTATTAACCTGACTGTTTTGCATTCATTCCATTGCTCACAGAGCCCACATGCAAAACCTCATTTAAGCGAAGCACCACAAACACCGTGGCTGCACCACCACATCTGAGCAGAGACCTGTGCTCCCTTAGGGGAGAGGAAGCCAAAAATGACGCTGAGATTCAACATTGTAACAGGCACCACAACTTGAATTAACTCCCTACCCTGCCAAGTGTCAATCTCAAGAAACTAAGCCAGTTAACTGAAAGTTAACAGTTAATTTACAGTGTGTAATTTTAACATCTGCTTATAATCATTAGATTTCAAGTGATCTTTAAAAACAACTGCTGGAAAATACACAGGCTGTTTTTCTTCCCTTCCTTCCCTGCTGTAAGAGATGACTCATGTTTAGTTTGAAAATGGCTGTAAGTAAAAAATAAAAAGTTGTAGAAAAGTTGGAGAATATTCTCCCATATTTAGTTTTTAGATTTTTTTTCCTCTCACATCAAAGAGTTCTATCAAATACTTCCAATTCCTTAAAAAAAAGTCTTAAGTATTTATAGGGAACAATTACACATGGAAGAATGCACCAGTACTCTGGGAGGAACAGTGGATTTAGTAATCTAGATTGTTAGGAAAAAAATGCTACAGAGAAGGGTGAATTTGTTACACACCATTGCAGAATATTGAAATTCCCCCTTGAAACGTCCTCAACGCCATTTACTCCTTCTTTTGACTGCAGCAATGTATTCAGAGTCACACCCCTATCCATGACTCCTCAACCTGCATTAAAGGATGTGATGGTCCTGGCATATAATTTTCCCAGTTTGACTCTTACATGTCCCTCACTGCTGCTGCAGCTTTGTGAATTGATTTCCCAGTAACACATATTGACAAAAAATCCCAGAGGAGGCTCTGGATCAATAAGCTGCAGAAGAGAGACACGTGGGATTTAATGCTTCCCACTGCCTGCATGGAGATCAATCTGAACAACAAATGGCACGTGGGACACGAGGGGCCTGGGACAGTTTCCTTGTTTTAAGATGCTCTTCACCCTGTCTGTGTTTCTCATAACACAAAAGAGGAGGAAGTTACGTGTGGGACGAGCCCCACACGGATTTTTTTGCATCACCAACCGCCCAGATCCCCACAGGAAAACAGGAGATTCCACAACTGGGCTCTTAGTGTCACACCTTCCAGGCAGCTGTGCTGAGGACTGCTCATTTTTCAAAGACTGGAACCATTTGTTAAATTAAGTAATGAGTGCCATGCTACATGAAAACTGTTCTGAAAACACTGGGCTAAAAAATACTAACACAAAAATGAGTACTTAGGCAAATATTTAGGTAGCTCTAATTGCACAAAGCCATCGAGCTTTGGGACTGGTAAATTAAAAAGTCACTCATTTCTCATTTTCTAGAAATCATAGACCTGTACATCTATTAATATACACAATAAATGTACTCAAACAGGAAAAAAAAAAAAAAAAGAGGAAAAACAATTCATTGTTTTGGAAAGAGCACTGAACCTTTTATCCACCTATCAGATCTTTTCAAGTTGATTTTCAATTTAGAAAAATGGTTTTTGGAAGCCTGTACTTCACTACTTTTTAAAACATTTAAAATAGCAGAAGTGAAAACACCAGATGCTAACTAGACACTTGACAATACAGAGCAATCAATTTAAATGTACTTTATGCTCTCTGCAAAATTAACCCATAAATCAAAGATGACACTTTTTGTTGGATTTTGCTGCTCTGGACCAAAATCCAAGAGCAGAAAAGGAATGGGCACAGCTGACACTGAGGTGTGCTCACTACAGCACCCTTACCCTACAACCAGCATCCATTTAAAGATTCTATGGACCACATAAAAACCATTAAATATTTATATTGACTTTCTCATCCTTTGCTAATTTAAATCTTAATGTGACCCTGATCATTACAGCCTCATCTCCTCCCACAATTAACATTAACCAGAATTAGAGACTGCACATGCAACTGAAGCTCTTTTATGCAAAATACCCTCTTTTCTATTCAGCGTGGCTTTCTCATGAGGAAACTCAGTGCTCACTGCTCTGAAGAATGGGGAGTTTATCACACAGTAAAAGAAAGTTGTGACATTTGGTTAGCAAGCCAGATTTAGACCACTCATAACCTGAGATAAAGAAAGTCTAGCATATAAAACAGCTCTCCACATGGATTTCCAGCAGTGCTCTCCCACTTCTGCATCTCTGCGACTGATACTTACTTTGAATCAACAAACAAAAAGCTCAGACAGAAAAAAAAATCTTAGTCACTTTGAGGTGCGAAAAATCACGCCACTGAGTCACTGAACTGTACCCTTTGTGTGCCAAGACCATACACACCAACCTTAAATTCCCTAATTCTTTAAATTCCTTTAGAAACCTTTGTACTTCCGTGACATTATACGACAGCTTCTAATAAAAAGCATAAAAAGCAATGTGCTCTATACATCTAAGGACTTTCTAGAAAAATATGATTCAAAGCCTCCACAGACACATTACCATATTCCTTACACACTATAGGTCCAAAAATTTGGTATTACTTTATTTCTGCAAATAGCCAACTGCAGTAGAAAAAGCTTCACTGAACTGTTAGAGGGACACACAATATTGTTCAGTAGGGAGCAAAGTTTCAAAACACATCACAGTTGCTTGCATTCAAGATTAGACTACAATGAAGCTTCTGATGATCGTCACAAAATCATCAGAGAACAGCCTGTGTTGGAAGGGACCTTGAATATCACCTTGTTCTAAACCCTCTGCTGTGGGCAGGGACACCTCCCACTAGACCAGGCTGCTCACAGCCCCATCCAGCCTGGCCTTGGAAACCACCAAGGATGGGGCAAGCATAACTTCGATGGGTAACCTGGTCAAACAGAACTGCTCTGACACATATCTGACTAGAACAAGCTGGTCACTCACTACCTCTAAATTAGCCAAAACATTAATTACAGTTCCCTAACACTCTGTTTGGAAGGATTTCTTTCCCCTCTCATATATCGATTAGTACTGATCTAATCTGTACTATAATGAAACTAATATTGAACCAACAGCAGAATTATTTAACCCAAGTCTCAAAATGGACACAGGTATATTAGAGGTATCAAGGAAACTGTCTTTCAAGTAACATGCCACATCTAAAATCCTTACCAGTCTCACAAAAAGTCAAAGGCCCCCACATGCACATAATTTAACTCCAGCAATAGGCAAAAAAAAGGGCTGAATGCTCATAATGAGAGGAAATTCTAAAAAAAAGGAAAAAGGGACAAGACAAAATCCCAACAACAGCACATGATTAGTTTGTTCATTCAATGCACAGTAGAAAAAAATCCCACAACAATCAAAACCCAGAGATTTTGATGATCCATGAGATGTTACTTTGTCTCTCATCAAAAGCAGGATCAGTGATACTTCATCTCTCAGAAACTCACTTAATCTCCTTTTAACAGTTAAAAATAAGATTCTACAACCTCACTGGCCAACCCTGGTGTGCAATAGTTTCTCCAAGGGGCTAACTTTAAATTTAAGTAGCTACAAATGCCTTCTGACTAACAGCACCTTTCCACAGCCCAGCTCACTAACTTTGCTAGATTAATTCACCCCATATGAAATGTTGCAACTCTAACATGTCCCTAAACACAAGGAAAAAAAATCTCCAAAGTACATTTCACATTAAAATAATTATTAGGCCCTGCATTATTAGGGACGTAAATACAGGCTTAGGTTTTCCACACTTTTAGTCCAGCAGTTCCTTTTTGTTGGTTCAGCAATCTATTCCCTGGTACTCATGCTGACCTCAATCTACTACAGAATTTATACTTATGCAGCACCTAAGAAAGAAGCATCTGCAGTAGATTCTAATTTTTGCACAGCTTGACAAATCTACACACCAACTTAACCAGGAAGACTTCCCTAGATCTAAAATAAATAAAAAACAAACAAACAAAATAATCAAAGAAAATGCAGCTTCAAGTGAAGGAACTGCACTGCAAAGCTGGCATTTTAAACTGAGGCTGTCAGGCCTAGGCTTGCTGTTTTCAAATGATAGAAAAGCCTCAGTGGTACAACTTCTTGCTGCCCACTGCCAGTCCTCGACGTGCAACAGAAATGCCTGGGCTGTGCTGAAGTGTCTCCATCACTTCCCAGAAATGTGTCACTGTGAAGCCCCTGCTCTTGCACTGCTTACATGAACAAAAAGATGAATAGTAACTATAAACTGGCGAACCCAGACTTCCTCCCAGAATGCACATTACAAAGACAGCAGCAAACCTTGGAATAAAGGAGCTTGCTACTGCAGATGTTCCCCAAAGCCCGCCTCCACTCCTGGGATGTCTCCAGGATCATAAAAAACAGAAAGAGTGTAGGGAAGAACTTATTCTCACAGGCACACATTAAACAATCCTTGGGGTGAGTAAGCAGTTAATTCTTAGACCCTTTCTCTCTCAAAACTGGGACACATCAGGACTTTGAAGTCTTAAATAATCGCTACAGTAGACACCCCCAATCCCAGGGAACTGTGTGCGCTAGCAGCAAGAGAAAGAAATTTCCCTACTCCTACATAATCATAAGTGACTTTGTGTTTAATTTTATTTCCATTAAATAGTTCCCTTCACTAAGCAAAAGAGTACTAGAAATGAACATGTACCAGAAAAATGCAGAATGTTAAGCCAATGACTCAGGCTGGCAGTAGAACAGGCAGGAGACAGACAGACAGACCAATTTCCCTTCTGACACTCCCTTCCCAACTTCCTTACTCTGTATTCAAAGCAAAATACCTAAGTCATAGGAAAAGGGAAACACACATGCTAACATAGATTTTATCACAAGGATAGCAAAATCAGTAGTAAGGAGGTTTCATGTCTCGTCTATTAAAAAAAAGAATATATTGCCAACAGGGAAGGAACCACTGTAGTCCTTTCCACTGCTCTTCAGTTTTAGATCGTGGAAATAGCAGAACATACCTGTATTCTTTCACCATAATTATTTTGTTGCTATTAATAAGCAATACCAAACCACTGCATTCCTCACTCCACTCTTTTTTTACTGCCTTTAATGCCATAGTCTTTAACATAATGGTGACAAAAAGAGGGAAGTTGTCCTCATACTTCTGAGGCTACTGTCTAAAAACTAGTTAAACTAGTTAAAATCCATACATAGCATCTTACCCTCAAATGGCCAAAGGGACTAAATTGCTCAGAAACACATTTATCTCAATGCATTAACAGTCAGTGACAATACTGCTACAAATGTGGTTATCAGTTCAGGGCTTGTTATGACTCCCTGTATTTCTGAACTCAATTTGAGCAATGATTTATTGCACTGCAGACTGCATACATATGATACAGAAAATCAGGATTCACACCTCTACTATGTGACTTTCTAGAAAGCTTATGAAAATACACTAACTTTCCAAACGCAACAGAAATCATGATTCTTTGCAGAAACTATGAAAAACAAACGTTAGGGTTAGGCAAAAATGTGTTTTTTCTCATTGCTTTGTTCCAATTTTGAACACTAAATCCCATATTACTTTAAAAGTGAACAAGACAAAAATATTCTTACAGAATATGCTCTGATTTGTCATTTGTTATTTTAACTTAATTATTTCTGAAGTCTGGCCATATTATATATTAACAAAGTCTCATCAATATAAGCACACATTTATATATGCAATGTGCATTTCACATTCTGTCTGGACAGCAAAAGGTTATATGAGCCCTACAGTTTTAGTTCCAAACTTCACAAAGGCAAACAGTCATAAGGTTCAAATGAAAGGTCAGAGGGAGAGCAAGCAGGAAAATATTCAGATTTCTGTTGACAGTCAGAAATATTAGTTAAAAAAAGCAGAATAAAAGCACATTTCTTACCTTCACCTACCATAGAAACACCTATTGACATGCCCATGAACTTGCTTTTGGTCCATACGTGAGCGTTCACACACATTTTCTTCTCCTTGCACTCACAGTAAAAGCAAGATACTGGTGGATGATGAGACACTTGTTCAGCTACAAACCTCAGCTTGTAGCACGAGGACTGGTCCTGGCCAAGCTCCTTGGCTGAGTCCTTAGACATCGTGGAGGCACCGTTAGTTCTGAATGCTTTCACTTTATCGTTAGGCACATCCCACGAGCAATGAAACGTTTCACCAATTATTGGGTTATAGGGCTTCTTGGCAACTGCTCCCTTTCGGCCTTCGTGAAAAGCTGTTAGATAATACTCCACAAAGCAGATAATTCTTTCCTCGGGAGTGGCTCCAGCTGCAATTGACAAAAACAGGTCTGGATGGGCCATGAAATTTGCATACATCTCCAGCAGGGATCTTTTCTCCAAAATAAATGTTGGAAGCACTACCTGTATGCAAAGCAGACAAAGGCATATATGATTTCCCTGTGATCACACTACTGAGGGGAAAGGGGGAGAAAGAACAGTTAGGACAGCTGTAATTCTGTCTCTAATTTGGGGATAGCACATTTCCCTCCCATGCCACAACAATTTCATTTTCTTTGCTGTGTAAATAATGAGTGAAGGAAAAAGCAGTGGCCTTGATACCCATGCAGGCTGCTTCCTATTTCACTAGGAGCAGCTCACACAACAGGGATGGGCTGTTCCACACACAAGGAAATCCACCTTTTCCTCTCCTCTCAGTTAACAAGCCAGCCATTGTTTTGTTTTGTTTACAGGACACAAAAACATACTTTGATATAAACTAATTTGCATCAAACATCAACAAACCAAACTGACCATAACCATCCAAAACGGGAGGGCCACACTCTCCCAAACCACCAGAAGATGAGTATTTTATATGAACATACAGATCACCAACCTCTAAGTAATGGAGAATGTAAGAGGTACATCTATCCCTTCTGTCAAACATCTGGGATCCACATTTCATTCCTGGGCTGCTGACTACCCACTATGCATGGATTAGGTCCCTTCTAGCATCTAATAAACCAACCCAAGGGATCCAACCCCAACCTAACCAAATCTCAAGTCTATTTTCAAGTAAAAAGTCATTCCAAGGAGCCTTCCCAAGAAGCTAGAGGCAAGAAAACATTCCCCATTTACCCTAGAGTGTCATCATATGTCATGTGCCCCCACAACTCTCAGGTCAAATCCCTTGCCAGTCCAAGGTCTCCTGTATCCCCCAAACCCATGGCACACCCTCTCAGTTTCAGATAGTGCCATGTCACTGTGGTGGGCCCCTGCATGGCTTTGCTTTATTTCAGACGAGTAGAAACAAAAACTGCACAAACCATTACATTCATACCATGGGAATAGAGAGGCTCCCATGGGCCCAAATAAAAACATGGGGCTGAGCACTCGGCAGTCTGCCCTGGAGAGAACCAGCCCCAAGTGATTTGGGTACAGTCTCAAGGGCTTTCTCCAGCAACACAGATGTTGCCAAAGTCACCCACTTCACAGTAACACTTTGTTAGAAGTTCCAGTGAAACATCCTGGAGGGCACAGCACAGCAAACAAGGGCTATGGAACGTAATTTATTTCTCTCCCTCCTTTCTCCCCCATGCTCCCCCCAGTGTGCAGGTCTGTCACAGGGGAGCCCAAAGGTTGCTCTTGCATGACCAAAAGGAACTTCTGGCACACACAAATTTATCTTATGTGACCCCAAGTGGCTCAATGATGCCAGATGCAAGCCAACAGCTGTCCTCTGTTACAGCAATTCTCCTGCTGTCCCCTTTAATTCTTCATTGCATTTACTTTTTCCCTTTTCCCAAAGCAAGGCTTATTTACAGCAGGCAGGGAGCCACTGCTTGTCACAAACACGTTTGCTTTCCCCCTGCTGGCCCAGCTTGCTATTCTAAGTGAGACCAAAGTACAGATCAGGCCCTTTTGGATCCCATGGATAATGAAATAGAAGCTGTCAAACTTTTATTAATCATTCAGCCCTTCTCAAAGAGAACTTGTAAACAGGCCACATAATACCAGTCACAGCGGCTCGAACAGAGCCTTTACAGCTACACAGCCAGCCACAGCACCTCCCTGCAAAGAGAGAGAACTGCTGTGCTGCTTGTGGGCTCTCTCCTTCAGTATTTTATATTTACACACATACAGTCCTTTATAGGCTAATAATTTTTACAAGTTTAGATATAAATCAAGCACAGATCCATCTGTAATATTCCTCTAACTCTACTCTCTAAGCCTTGAGGACTCCATATGATTTCCGATACCAACCCACTGACGCCCTGAATGATGAAGGACCTTAATTTTACACTATGTGTGGCATATTGAGTGCTAAAGACAGCCTACAGTCCTGGTGGTGTGAGAGTGACAGGCTGAGGAGATTGGTTTTCAAAAGTGAAATCCAAAACTTCGAAGGTAAAGTGGAAAGCCAGTAAAGTATTTTTTAATTTCAGCTCTTTAAACAATTCCATCTTACTTGCAGCATTCTCATTCTGACCAAATATTCATTATCCAATATAATCTTTTAAAAAAGGCAATTCAGCAATGGAGATCCTCAATTCAGGATCTCATTTTAATATAAATTGTACACTAAAAGATCACGTTACCAGAGGGGAAAGTGACAGCAAAACATCGGAAAAATCCCCCATAACTTCTGTTAGAAATACCAGTAGTGCCTTTGTGAGTTCACTGCAGAGACTTGAAAGGGCAAACTCATTTGAATAAACAGCACTCTGCATCTCACCAAGTCCAAGAGCCCCTCTCTAAAGACAGTGACCTTTATTAGCACAGAGGAGAAAACTGCAGACTATATTTCAGATGATGCAGATTTTATGGTACAACGCCAAGACTGCCCTGGTTTCATCCCGTGGACGTGGCCATAGAGTCTTGGTACCTCCTCCCCTAAGTCCTAAAGGTGTGCTTTGCTTAACACAGCTACACCAGCACTGCCACTAAATGAGATGTGATGAATCAATAGACTCTTAATATTGAGTTTCAAGAATCAATTTAAAATCTGAACAAGGCCTGAACTCCAGCTCAAATGATCTTGCTTTAAAAGCCCAACTAAACTGGAAATGACATTCTTAATTGTGGCAGGAAAGGATCCACTGAATATCTGAATTGTTTCCACACAGGAGGCAGAAGTATGAAATAAGAATCCTTGAGTTTTAAAGCTTACACAACTGCAGTATTACAAAATATGCCTACAAAACATTGCTTTTTACTAAATAATCTCATAGCCTCAAAGTTTCAATAAGCAACATCACCACATAATAATATTTCAAAAAAACAAAAAAAAATCCCGCCAATCATTTTTTTTTAATTGGCCCTATCTTGATTTCTGCAGAAATAAGAAAAATAGAAATAAACAAATTTGCAAGTGTACAGCATTCTTCTTGCCAACATTGGGCTGTTTTGCACTTGTGCTAGCAGTCTAGCTTTTTAAAGGAATGAGGTTTTCAACTCTTCTGCAGCCAGACAGAACAAAGTGTCCAGAAAAATTCACTTAGGACCTATGTTCTTCATGCTGGCGTCGGACAGCACTATGAAATTTTTTTTTAATTGCCTAAGAAGTCAAAACTGACTAATTTTTTCCTCTGAGAAAATGCCAACATGACAACCAATTGGACCAAAGAAACTCTCTAAAATAAATGCCAAGTTGCTGAAGTCTGAAGCAAAAAAATCACCTCACTGCATTCTAAAATGTTAGAATAATCTATTCTTACTCTTTCTCAGGCTTCAGATGACAAGAAAGCACTCAAAGAGGCATTCTCCCATTTTCATTGAGGTTAAAAACACAATACTGGTTCAAAACTTGATTATAACCTCCTAGGTTTGAATTCCCTTAATTAGAAATGAATGCAACTGAGAAAAATGAGCACAATCATCTTAAGAACAGAGATAGTTATCCCCACTATTATTTACTGTGAAGAAAAACACGGGTGTCAGCACCATTCCCTAATTTTTTCAGAAATCCAGCCAAGGTACCTCATGCTGAGATATCCTTCTCTTAGAAGTGTAAAAGCTTCCTTTTCACTGTCACCTGTGTCATTGCGGGAATAAAACAAGCTATTTTCATGCCATTTACATTTCAAAATTGCAAGGTAAAAGAATATTGGCAAGTAAAGTGAAAACTTATGACATCGTGAACACAACACCATGTTAATTTACAACAGTTTCTGCAGAACTACTGGAAGTCCTTCCACACAGAATGTCAATCCTTTATTTTTAGCACACATTAACTGTGTAAGGTAGGTGAGGGAATGCAGGGGAGTGATCACCCGTCTGTACAACCTGTTATAATTAACTGCAATCCATTAGATGCCATTTGCCAACAAAGGCTGTCAGTGGGTTTTGGCACTATTTTTCATTTTTTTTAAAAGCCTGAAGAAAAAACAATTTAGAAACTTGTTTTTTTTTCCCCAGCAATTCTAGTTTTCAATGAGGTTGAAAGTCCTATCCCTGAGGCATCAGTTGTGTACCACATTCTGCTGCTGTGAACTGCTCCCCACCCAACTCTCTCTAGCAGATGTTGAAATCTGTTTGGCCACCACAGGGTCTAACCCATTCTAGCAAAACCCCACACAGGTTTGATACTTCTCTGCACGTGTTCTCCTTCACAGCAGTTTTCACTCCTGAACTCCTCACTAAAAGGCACATTTCCAGAAGTGATCCACCTCCACAACCTTAAATGTGGCTGTCTTCACTGCGGGAAACCGCTGTCAGCACGGGCAAGGCCACGGCTGACATAAGGAAAAAGAGATCTGGAGATATGGAGATATTCCATATCCTGAGATATGGAATGGGAAGGTAATGCTCATGCACCCAGAACCCAAAGCCACCAAGGGCTCGGAAAAAGCTGCTTGTTCATGTATCATACAGCAATCCACAGCTCTCAGAATGAACCAAAGACACAGCCCTGGGGAAGAAGGCACAGGAAAATACATAAAAACATCCCCTGATATTAGGATTACTGTGCCACAACCACTTCCAGCAGAAGGTGATGAACATCAAGGTGCTCTGAAATCTGACTTATAATAAAGAGGAATAATGAAAAATGGGGAGAAGTGCAGCCAACAAACCCAGCTTTACCATCACATCAGTGGCCCTAAGGGCCTCATGTCAGTAAGCAAAGTTGATAAAAAAAGCAGCCAGCTGTCCTGTATTTTTTCTTAATCCTCAAAATGGGCAGAAAAGTGATGTGCACATGTGGCATGTCTCATTAATACTTATCATATGTGTATTCATGCATCACACAGACTACAAACAGATCTAACTCTGCCATATGCCTGTTTCTCATTTCAACATTTATCATTATCTTTAAAAACTGTGCTCTAAGAACACTAAGAAACAGGCTATCATATATGTATTTACCTTTGTATTTTTCTTGTGTCTACACTTCTTCTATTTACAGGATTTTCTTTTATTTAAATTAACTGTATGTCTGTGGGTTTTGCCTACTCCACCATGACAAAAAGATGACAGTGAAAATCGGGAAAGAAAAATCTTTTTTGTTGCCAAAGACAAAATGTTTTGAAGACACAAAACCCATGGATAAGATGTCTTAGCCTAGTTTGAACATTATAGACTCAGACAGCCTTAGAAAAACAACACAGAAAAGAAGAAGAGTTAAGAAAAAGCAAGCATGTAAGAAAAACAAAACCAAAAATGAACTGTATATAACCCCAAACATACTAAAAAGAGACAGGTATAAATTATTCAAAATGAAATGATGAAACTTGTTTTATTTAGAATAAAACACTGATTTCTGTGCAGCTACTCAGCAATAGAACACAAGATTGCTCAGTCTTAAAAATGTAAATATTTTAAAACACTGGAAATTGTTCCAGAGGAAGCAGAAAAACCACATTGAGAAAACTTTATCTTGTAAGAAAGCTATAGTTTTTGATTAATATGTAAAAAAAGAAAAACAGATGAACTCTTCAGGATATGCCCATAAGAACTTCCTCCAAAACTACTTCATGTGCCAGAGAAATTCTCTGGTCCTTCCAAACTTTGTATTACTTGTGGAGAGTATCAGAATGAGCTCTTATTTGTGAAAAGAGGGCTACAGGAGTTTTATTTGGGAGATCTTTAAGTAGAAAACCCTTGTGCAAGGAATGGATATTCCATATATTTACAAAGATCTACCTGATTATTTATTAAGCCCCATGAGAAAGTTTCACTAGAATATAAGACTATTCAAAAAGAAACACTCCTTGCTTCCTTAAAATCCACTTCATTTCCAAAACTCTAAGGACTTAAAATTTCTCAGGCATTAATTTCTTTGCTTGTATCAGTATGGATAAGCTTGTAACAACACTGGTTCTAGGACCAGAAGAATGCACAGAAGGTTAAACTGGTGAGCTGCTCAACACAGACAAGAACTGAAACACTGAAGACTGTAATTCCTTTACCATCACAGGTTTTTTGAAGCTGACTTGCAATTAAATGGAATCCAATCCACAAAGCAGTTATGTGAACATGTATATCCTCCATCCATACAATTGTCATTATTGTTTCTCAAACCCCCAGTGCCCTCTGACATACTTGTGGGTTACATGCACAACATCTGGTTACTCTGAAAGAGTTGCAAAAACATAATCAAGAGTTTTGGAGGATTTTTTTCTTCTTTTTCTTTCCCTCCCTCGCCATCTCTAAAATATCTGATGTGGTCACTTCGTGCCTCTTGCCTAGCAAGAGACAGCACTCCACAGCTCTCTGGGACCACACTTTTATAAAGAGGAAAACTTTGCTGTCCACAGGGGCAAAACAGACTCACAAGAACCAGCCATGCACACAAACACACAGAAGGATGAGAAGAAAAAACAATAGTGAGCAAATATAAAAGAGAGATACAGTGTTCATACCCTGGTAAGGTCCATGCCAAGTTTGAGCTGAGAGATGAGATGGAGAATTACACTACGTTGATCATCCATGACTCCTAAATCCTCCTCTTCATTATCTTCAGTATCTGTCATTTCATCTTCAACTAGGATCAACTCAGAAGCTGAATGCTGAAATGAAAAGGAGCATCACCATCTGGATAAAAAGACACAGAATGGGTATTTCCCCCCACTATATATGTTTAAAAATGGCATTGTCTCGATGGAACTAAAGACAGCCTCTGTTAAAACCAAGAAAAGATACAAAATAAATAAAAAATCCCGTGATGGGTTCGCAAAGCATTTTGATCCTTTCCTCAGAATGAGAGTGCTAAGTATGAGATGCTAATTTACACATTCTCTTCTCGTATTTATACTGCAGTCATGTCAGATAAAACACACAGCATATTTAAGTAACAAGTCATCTTTTCATTAAATAGAAGTACGTAGTTGAAAATGAGTCTTCAAGTTTGTTTCACAAATCTCCCCAGCAAATATTCATGCCATACACGGATGCTGCATGACCCGATTTCACAGGTTTTTCTTCCTTTCTCTATCCAATTTCAAAGGAGATATTTAAGAAAGTCAAGGTGTTAACTAAAGAAGATAAAAAAGACAACTATAATTAAAGAGCACACCTCTGAAAAAAACCCAAAGACATTAGATTTTGGGAAGTAGAGCAGTGCCTTAACTCTTTATAAGTACTGCAACACTTCATCACCTCACAGCACAATGCCAGTGCTGCTGAGTTTCCAAAAATACAAGCTGAATATCAATAGAAAGGCACCACGCCAGACCCTTCAAGAGCAACTTTACAGCAAAAGAGATAATGACTTGTGATATTCTATTTTTCCTCAGGGTTTGCAACGTATAACTAACAATAATCCAAACAGGTGGTAGTTACTTTGTTCAACCCATTGAAACCACTCTGCAAGCCTTCCAGATATGTATTCAAGTAAGCTTTTTGTACTTCAAGGGGAAAAAAACAACTAGGTTATGTAGATGAAAAATTACAGCCCAGCATGTCACTATTGCCCAAAGATTCTGTGCTGTAAATGAGACAACACTCTCTACAAAAGTTAGCATTCTTTCATGCTACACTGGATTTCTGCAGGAACAGCTAGTTCATTACATAAAACAAGAAATTTCTCATCTCACTGTGGAAGCCTACGCAACTGAAAAGTTTCACTAAAACCAGCTGACATCCAGAATTAGGTTTCAAAGGAATATTTCTGAATGATCACATTAGAGACCCCTCAGGTGAACTGCAGCTTGCGTAAGGGGAGTTTCTTTGAAAATTAGTTACTACGGAGGTTTCCAAGATTTGAATAAAGTACTTTTCTCTTTTTGTTTTTTTTAATTACTTTAATGTTTAAGTAGCTATTCCTAAAAGAATAGCTATTTGGTGAAACCCAAGGACATCTGCAAGATACTTTACAGTTGCTTTATTTAGAAAGTAGAATATGTAGATTACATAAAACAGAATCTGGTGAGCTGTAACCTCAACAGCTTGGAGCTTTTCAAAAGGACAAAACCACACTTTCTTCTTCCCACTCCCTCAGAAAATAAAAGGAGAGAATGATAAGCCCTTTTCTCCCAAAATGCACAGCATTATTACCCAACTGACGCCTCAGTGACAAGTTCAATTAACATAAAACCTGACAACCTCACACAAAATTATCAGTCGGGGAGGGATAAAGCACAGAAGCCTGGCACAGTCGAACAGGCTATGATTCATTTGGAGGCAGCACAGAAAAAGCAGTATCACAACTTACAGTAGATGCTTCCACAGGAGGCTTCCCTTTGATCCAGCTTGACCTCATTGGGAGCACTGAGCTACCGACTAGGCTCTGCTGCTTCTCTTACTGCCATGAACCGAGCTTGCGGCAAACAAGCTCCAGCAGGAATTAACCGCGCTACAAAAAAAGCAAGGGAACCTCCCCTCCTCACTCCCACCCCCTCTTTTTTTTTTTTTCCTCTTCTATTTTTTTTTTCTTTTTTTTGCTGAGGGGTTGGAGAGTGTGCACCGGATGGCAATCTGCTCCTTGCATTTCCAGTCACATGGCATTGAGATCAGTGAGCTTAAATGCACGCAGCTCCAACTGGGAAATGGTGCTGCTGCTCCCAGAGGATATCCTGATCGGCAGCTCTCCAGGAGGGAGGGGAAGGGGCACAAATTCGTGTGAGTGTGCACAAGTGTGAGACAGAAAGAGGACAGAATGATAACGTGCTAGCAGGTAATGTCCTCTTACACGAACATATACCAGCCTTAAATTGCCAACAGCATCAGAAAACAAACAAATTACTACCCATTACCAGTCTGCAGACTAAATTATATCTAAGAATTTTCTTTTTCTCACAAAGATTGCACACTCACCCAGGGCCAGAAAAATCCTTCTTTCTTTCTTGATGAAATAGGTGTTAGGTCTTCCTTGCCTCTTAATTGTTTCTAACAAAATAGTAACCAACTCAGAATATTCTGGGAAATTACATCCCCCTCCTACCCTGTAAAACATCCACGGTCAGAGCAAGCCACCCTATGGACACTTAGGGTGCTCAGGAAAGTAGCATTTGCATTGTTAATGAAAGCCTTTCTGCTCATGAGGAAGGATGAGTACAATGTAACATTAGGATCAACTGTGTTTAATGAGCACACTGTAAAGACTAAAATTTTAATTACCTTAACTACCCCTATTCTAAGGACCCTATTCTAAGGTCACCAAAAAACCCACAACTCTGCTGTTATAGTCATCAACACTCCACCGACCTTCAGTGAATGACATGCAGACAACTGCTCTTTTCTCACCTCCCAAGGAAAAGAATTTAAGGAAGCAGTTTACAATTTATGCTACAGGAATTGAAGAGCAGTCATCTTCAGAAAGCAATATCCTTTCTATATTTCCCTCTCTCCTCATTAGCTGTTCTACCTAACTATTAAATAGGTTTTTAGGAGCACATAAACTAACTTTAACTAATACATATTTCTTTAACTAGCACATTTTCTTAAACCAACATGTAAGCACCACACCGTCACACAGTCACAAAATACAAAGCTAGTGTATCTTTGAAGTGTCATAAAAGTCCAAGCATTCTTTAATTCTGTTTCTTTCCAGGAAAACAGCATGCAGTTTACTAGTATCCAATGCATAAGCATTCAGCAGAATGCAAAGGATTATGTGGAGTGATTATCCTTTAACGGCAGCTTTTCTGAATTATCAGACACAGACTTTTTTTCCACCTCAGACTGTAAAATGTAGCTGCAAAACTGATCTAGGGAAGCAGCAATCTGTTCTACCTCTGTGTGGTCAGAGCATAATGTAAAAGCTATTGAGCTGTGCACTGCCCAGCCTGAGAATGAACAGCACAGCCTGGCTTAGGTGCTGACCGTGAGAAATCCAATACTGAACCAGCTACAAACAAGGACAAAAAAGGGGCTTGTATTTAAAATCATTTTCATCAAAATCAGTTTCCAATACTGGCCTGAAGCACCAGCATTTTTCAGAAAAATCTGAAGAGAAAATAAAAGAATTTCTAAAATTCCCAGGAAGAGATGCATTTCAAAGTTTAAACGCCAAAGACATGAAAATACACACCAGCAGAGAGCTATTTTAAACAGGTCACCTCATTAGAACTGGGATCGATTAATTTAGAGAAGTCATCTGCTAGGATACGAAATGGATGTTCTAGTCAGCAGCCTCCATCAGAAAACATGCTGAATCTTTTTTAACAGATGAAATTTGTAAGGGTAAGAAATTGTTTCCAAAGGAAATATTCTGCATTTTAAAAAAATGCTTTTAGGAAAAAGACACTTTGATGAGTCTGGGGTAGAATCACAAAGTCAAAAGCTATTCTTCTGTGAAAGGGCAAATGTAGCTCTGTCCTTCTACAGCTTCTTCCATACCTCAATTTTTCAAAATTAACTGTTTTGCTGGAAATTAACTGTTAGGTAATTAATACAGATCTACAGCTCACGCCTTCATTTTCTAACGTATTTCACAAACCATACAATGCAACACTACTGTCAAGAATGACCTGGGTCTCATCTTGGTTAGTTTTTTGAGAGGAAGAAAGAACACAAAGAATCAGAGTCTCATTCAGATTGGAACAGACTTCTCGGCATCTTCTTGTCCCATACTCTGCTCAAGCAGGTGGATATAGAACCAGCTGCCTAGGACAGTGTCCAGCTAAGTTTTGATTATCTCCAAGGATGGAGACTCCACAGCTTCTCAGGGCAACCCATGCCAGTGTTCAACCCTCTCCCCAGCCGAAGTGCATTTTCTGGTATTCATATTCAGTCCCAAGTGCTCTTGTCTTGTCACTGGGCACTACTGAGAAAAATCTGTCTCCCTCTTTTTCACTCCCATGAGGTATTTACATACATTGGTAAGATACTCTTGAGCCTTCTCTTCTCCAGGCTGGACAGTCCCAGCTCTCTCAAACCCTCCTCATGGGAAGGATGCTTCAGAACCTTCATCATCTTTGTGGGCCTGTGCTGGACTTACCCCAGTAAGTCCATGCCTCTCTAGCACTGGGGAGCCCAGAACTGCACACAACACTGCATGTTGTGGCCTCACCTCTGCCAAGTAGAGGGGAAGGATCTCAACCTGCTGGCAACACTCTTCCTAAAGCAGCCCAGGAAGCTGCCAGCCACAAAAAATTTTATTGGCTCGTGGTCAGCTTGTTGACCCCCAGATCTCTGTAAAACTGCCTTCCAACCAGATGGCCTCCAGCCTGTATTGGTGCAAGAGTTTATCCTCAAATATCTCCAGATACAGGATTTGGCACTTCCCTGAGCTTTTCTTCAAGACACCCCTCTCTGTCCAGACTGCCGAAGTCCCTCTACAAGGCAGCACACAACTCATCAGCCACTACTCCCAGGTTTTTCATCACCTACAAACTTTCCAGGAGTGCACTCTGCATCACCATGCAGGTCATTAATGAAGATGTGGAACAGTGCCAGCCCCAGTATCGACCCCTGGGGTACACCACTAGTGACTGGCCTCCAAACAGACCTAGCACCACTGATCACAACCCTCTGGGCTGTGTTGTTCAGCTTTAAATCCATCTCACTGCCCACTTATCTAATCTGTACCCTACCAGTTTGTCTGTGAGGATGTTAGGGAAGACAGATTCCAAAACCCTACCAACACTAAAGCAAACAACATCCACTGTTCTCCCCACAAGCACCAAGCTAGTCACTTCCATTGTAAAGGGGTATCATATCGGTTAAGTGTGATTTTCCCTCTGTAAGTCCATTATGACTACTTCTAATTGCCTTCTGGTCCTTTAGGTGTTTGGAGATACCTCCCAGGGTTAGCTGCTCCACCACCTTCCCAGGCACTGTGGAGAAGCTGACAAACCTGCAGCTCCCCAGATGCTGCCAGAACACACAGAGAGTTCCTTCTTGCCCTTTTTTTAAAAAATGAATGACATTCACTTTCCTCTAGTCTACACAAACCTCTCACAATTTCATAACCTGTTAGAGACCTTGGAGCTTAAGTGCTGCCTGACCTGTTCCCCCTCCACCAAGGGTCAGTCTGCCTACAAATTTTCCCTCTGATGTCAAAGTCTCTTAATAGTAAAGGCTAAGGTAAAGAAGGCATAGAGTAATTCAGCCTTTTGTCCACCATGGTAGCAAGCAGAGACCATGCATATTCTGGGATATCAGGAACATGTATGCCCATGTATATCAGGGACACACTAAGGATCTCATACTCTTCATATAATTACAAAAGAATACTCTAAGAATTTTCATTTAAGCATGAAAACATTTTTATGCACTATAAAAAGGACTGTAGTAAGGAGTAAGAGGATTAATCTTAGGAACTTAAAATATCCAGATAAAAATAAACCACTTTGTAATATTCCATGTGAAGTATTCTTTAAATCCTTCTAAGTTCAAAAAATGTAAAATATTGCAAAAAAAAAAATTTACAAAACATATCTGCATTAAGAGAAAGACTGAATAAGTTAGAAGCAATAATAAACAGAATTAGCATTTTCAGATGAGACAAGGATTGTCATATTTTCGGCAGAGTCTTCTAATTATCTTTAGTCCCTACTAGTGCATATAAAAGTCAAAGTCCTCGTTTTGATTTTCAGATTCCCTTTAATAATGGCATAAGTTTCCAAGCATCATTTATACTTGCATTTCTGTAACTCGAGAGCTTGCAGGCAGGTTTTCCGTGGGTGTAAGATTAAATATAACTCGGTAAGGTCAGGGAGCTTTAGCACATTTACACTTACGTGAGAAATTGGCCCCATCAGATTTTCACCAGTTTCAATACTAAAGTTAGAATTCTTTTTGTAAAGCACATACAGTAAGAACACCCCAAAGTAGTAGCATATAATGAGCTGTTAGCTTCTTGAGGGGCTTGTCACTGGATCAGAAATGACAAAACTGCACTAACTTGCACATGCCACTTCTCTTCTTCCACTGGGCACCACACATTTAATTGCACTTACTGTAGCATGCATCTGGCAGAAAAGCATGCAAGCTTAGTGTACCCATCCCTCATTAGAGGTGATCAAATGTAGCTTGTGCAGTAAGTTGCATTTATTATTTTATATACAGACTAGCAGATTGTCATGCTACTGCTTGTGGTGGGCTGTCCTTGGCTAGGAGCCAGGTGCCCTCCAAAAGCACGATTTCACTCCTTTTCTCAGCTGTGCAGGAGAGAGAAAATATAATGGGAGGCTCATAGGTTGAGTTAAGGACAGAGAGAAATCACTCACCCATTACCTCATTGCTAACACAGACTTGAGGAAATTTGTTCGATTTATTACCAATCAAGTAAAAGTAGGGTAATGAGAAAATAAAAACAAATCTTGAACACCATTCTCCCACCACTCCTTCCTAGGCTTAACTTTACTGCTTCCTACCAGCTTCCCCACAGTAGTGCAGGGAAGACAGTAGACAGGGAATGGGAGCTGCAGTCAGTACTTCACACCTTGCCTGAGGGGAACTGTGATCCAGACTCTTTACCTGCTCCAGCACAGAATCCCTCCCCAACAGGGAGAGTCAACCACAAACTTCACCAATGTGAGTCCTTCCCATGGGCTGCAGTTCTTTACAAACTGCACTTCAATGGGTTCCTTCCAAAGCGTACAGTCCTTTGGGCACAGCCTGCTCCACCAGCATGGGTCACCCACAGGGTCACAAATCCTACCAGAAAACCTCCAGCATGAGCTTCTCTCCACACAGATCCACAGACCCAGATCCTACAAGGAACCTATTCCAGCATAAGATTCCACAGGGTCCCTGCTCCAGCACTGGCTCTTCCAGGGGCTGTGGGTAGGTATCTGCTTCACTGTGGTCCTTGGTGGGCTGCGGAGGGAGAGCCTGACTCACCACAGTCCGCACCACGGGCTGCAGAACAGTGTCTGCTCTGGCAGCTGGACCATTTCATGTCCTTCCTCTCCTTCTTCACTGACCTTGGTGTCTGCAGCTGCTTCTCTCATGTTCTCACTCCTCTCTCTGCTGCTGTTCTGCAGGGTTCCCTTTCTTCTCCCTGAAGTCTGTTATCCCAGGGGCACTACAACCATCACGGATGGGCTCAGTCTCAGCCAGCAGCAGGTCCATCCTGGAGCCGGCTGGCATTGGCTCTGCCAAACAGGAGGAAGCTTCCAGCAGCTCCTCACAGAAACCACTCCTGTAGCTCCCCCACTACCAAAATATTGCCACACAAACCAACTACAGGGTTTGAAAGGAGGAATCAGTCCCATATAGAAAACTGAACTTCACAGAAACTAAATAGAAACTTTGCTTACTTCAACCTAAATGTTGAAACAAAAAGTCTGAAACACATTTACTACTCACTGTGAAGACTGATTCTTGAAATCATCCTCATCGACTCACTTTTTCTCTAACTTCCAAATGCTCTTACAGATCATAAAGCCTTATCTTAAATATAAGACAATAAAACTTCTTAATATTCAATAAACTCCTGTATCCCTTTATATAAGACCTTCTACTCTCCAAGAACAGTTCAAATTAAAAAAAAGTTTAGAAAGTACTATTCTCAACATTTACCATCACACAATGCAAGCAGAGGAAGGTGAAAAATGGGGTTGGAAAAGTGGTGGTTGGAACCTCCTATTGCTTGAGCCCTGGTCTCCCTCTATCTTATTCTAATCTTATTTATGCTTTGCTTCTAGTGGCATCTGTGTCTGATCACTGCAAAGAATGAGCAGATCCAAGATAAAACCTCAAACACACTGACATCCCATAACCCCACTGTAATGCTGGCACCTGGATACCAAAGTTACAGTGACTTTCAGAGAGACATAAAGCTATCCAGTGTTCAAGGTCTGACATTTTCAAAACCAC
Source organism: Thryothorus ludovicianus (assembly GCA_013397245.1). NCBI lineage: Eukaryota > Metazoa > Chordata > Aves > Passeriformes > Certhiidae > Thryothorus > Thryothorus ludovicianus. Next base: position 147,815 of record VZTB01015764.1, read on the forward strand.
GTAACGAGCCCAGAAGCAAAGCAGATTTTAAATGGAGAATTTAGAGAGCAAAACTTATTACCCGTGTACACCTTCATTTCATCCTGAAAAAGGTTTCTTAAAGATAGCAAAACAGGCAGGCTCAGCTCAGCTGCATTTTTTAAATTTACTCTTGAGTATTCCATAGCAGCTGTTTCCTCTAATGAAGAAAGACTACCACCTCAAGGGGGAACCAACCCCCCTCAAACCCCAAAACACACACTCACTTCTCCCAGCATTCTGTCATTAGAGTTAGCTCTAACAATGATGAACCAAAATTAAAGTTAACTTTTAAACTACTGAAGCAAGTAATAGAGGACAACAATCAAATGAGAAGGATTTTACAATGAAAAAGTGAATACACTATAACTTACACACGCCACCACAGCAAGCAAAAATACCACTTTCTTTTTGTCATCTACATCAGAATCAATCAGCAAGACAGTTACTTTCTCCTTCATATAACAAAGGAAAATGGTATAATAGGCAGATTTTCTACTTATCTTAAGTGATGTATGCCAAGAAAAATAATCCAGGCATATCTACCTGAATAGGTAAGTAACTGATGTATCCGAGTTTGTGTTCTGACAGCATGGGGTCAAAGCATTTATGTAACTGAGGATACATCATTCAGTACTAATAGGTCAAACCAGGTATTATTTGGTAGAAAAAGCTTACATCAGGAAAGAATGTATACAGAGTGCCCAGAAATTAATTTCTTGCCAAATTTATTATTTGTGTTTGGTAATTCAAGTCTCCAGAGAAAATAAAATTCTTCCAACTAGGACCATCAATGATTAAAACATCTCTTTTTCATGTGTATGGATAATTTGTATATATTTTGTGGTTTGTTGCTTGGAGTTGTTTTTCATTAAATATGCTAAACACACTTGATGTTCACAACATCTCTCAGCTAGGGACAAGTGCAAGGATCAAAGTGTGGCAATCTGTCTATCACACAAGATTAATTGGAAACAACATGTAATAGCAGAGATATCTACTGAACCAAGAAATACCTATCCTTCTTCAGGAGATATCCCGTCACTGCAAAGCAAGCAAAGCAGAAATGAATCTTGACACTAACACTGCATAGACAGGCTGACATACAGACAGAGCAAGCAAAGAAAATGATCACAAAACCTCCAGCTTAGGTGACAAATAGATCTACAATCCTTTTCCTTCTCAACAAAATCTGCCAGGCATCTGGAGACAAGCACATTATCCAGATACAGACCATTTAGAGAACTGTACTAATGCCTTCTCGTTAATGCTTTGCAGGAGCGTCTCTGGGAACAGAAGTCTTTTCATCATTAAAGAACAAGCTCAGAAAGCTTCCTTTCGCTACACTGCAGATGTGTTTTACTCTGACCTCTGACTATATTTAGGGCTGAACATAACAACGTAGCAGTGATGAGGACCAGATAATAAGAGTTTTCAGAAGAAAAAGGACTGGCTTCTTGTTTAAAGAATAGGAACAAATGCATGTAACATGAAACAAAGAATATCTATGTTTACTTTGTAGTACAGCCTGTGCAAGCGTTCAGAAAAAATACACAAAGCTAACTCTGAAAGTGATTATGTTCAAAAATCCATCAGCAACTAAATATCCTGTTAAACAAAGTTCCTCATTTGAGTCACCTACAGCACTGTAATCCTGTTATGCACCAAATAATGTTTGTTGGACAAATTTTTCCCCATATCTTTATATTTCTTCATAAGACAATTCCTTTTGCAAAAATCAATTTTCAAATACCTAAGGTAGTCAGTTCTGAAAATAGGCTGAAAGGCAGCTAATTCCCAAGCACAGACTCCACAGGGAAATATTAAGTATCAGTACCAGTCCACACATGCTTGTGAGCACCTTTCATGAAATGAGGGCTACTGAAGTACAGAACTGTTTAATCTGAATCCTAAAATACAAGAGGACTTTGCAGTATTGCATAAATTCAGTAAGAACTGGGAATAAATATATTTCATCACTGGTATCATCAGAAAGAAATAGTAACACGAGACTATAAAACAAAATGCGCAAAGAGAAAAGCCCTATGGACTTGTCCTAAATTGAAGCAAAAAAACGTTGAAGGCTAGCATAAATCACAACCATCAGATGGAGAGTATCACATCATAAACAAAAAATTTTAAAAAATCTACACCTAATGCAGTACAGCTACTAGTGAAGAACAATTTCCTGAAACATATTCAGTTTTATTTTGCAAATTAAATTTTTTAGAAGCAAATGGCAACAAATAGGGTATCTGACACTATCCAAAATAAGTGTACAAGCTTACAAACCACATAGTGCAGCAGAACACATTCCAGTCACTGCCAGGCAGCACTTCAGACACTACAGGGGGTCTGAAAGTCACATGGTTATAACTTTTGGGGAGCTAAAGACACAAGACTGCACTGAGATGCAGTTCTGCACAGGAGAGTAGCATGTGGGGAAAGACTGCCAGAAACCTACACTTTAGATACTCCCCTATATTACAAGGCATCCCCTCTAGAGAGCCTTGGGGAGAAATCTGAAGTAGTAGGTTCTTCAGTCCTCGTACTCCCGTGAAGAAGGGGAGGGCAAACACTTTCTGGTAAGGGTCCCAGAAGGTAGGGCCCTTTTAGCTGCTCACCATACAGCACAGCACATTGAGTTTGATGCCTCTACTTATCAAATAACCCTTTGCTCCTATTGAAAAAATCCCCACAGAAATTGCAGGATCTTGTGCAGAGAAGCTGTGGGACTGCCACTGTGGGAGGTGTTCAGGATTGGGACAAGCTGACCTGATTAGTGCTGCTCTCGCAGTGTTGAGCTGCAGGATCTCTGGAGGTCCCTTTCAAGCCAGAGTACTCTGTGATTCCATTATGATTCTGCCTGCAATGCCCACTGACTGAAAGTTAGGAGGTAACAGAGCTGAAGTCTTTTAGCCAGCTATAATTCTCTTTTATGTCGCTTTGTATGCTGGCTAAGCAAATTTACTGCAGAAAAATACTGCCACATTAGTCAATAATACACCACTCACATATGCAAAGAGAGCACAAAAAGATGGACAACTACAAATTTAACCTTTACAATCATCTGGTCTTGCAATACCAATCTATATGTAAATCAAGTTCTCACAGTGCTATTTCTTGTATGCAGTATCACATGTCAGCATATTTGTAAGAGGACAGAAATGGTAAAGACATGTTAATCCAAGCAGTATTAACAGTCTTGCCCAAAGACAACACATTTATTAAACCACCCTGACTCATCCTGCATATTCATTGCTCATCCACTATACACATTCACATTGTTCATAAACACACTGTCCTGGGTTGATGCTAAATTGTATCCCCATTTGTCTGTTTAGCTCAGAAATAAGTGTTGTACCTTTAAAACTGCATCTGAGAGTGAAGGAGAAGCGGTGGAATGTCTGAGGTGGTTGTTTTCTAAACACAAAGATCAGAGTTTTCAGCTTTCCTTCACACGGCCTGTGTTGTGGGCAGTGTGTGGACAGCAGAAGAGAGCTCCCCTTTGCTTTTTGTTAGTTTTTTTGGCTGGCTGAGACACAGAAGTTCTCCATACTATGCTTTTTTCCCTTTTTTTTGGAACTGTTGGAACCTCCTCTGGACTAAACACCCAAAGGGCCCCAGGAGCTCCCACCTGTGTCCCACCGGGCCTGGCCTGGGCCCGGCCTTTCCCAGCCCTGAGGGACCGACAGCAACTGAGCCGAGCTACAGCCACGGGAGAGACTTTCTGAATTTGGCATCTCTGCGGAGCCATGAGAGGTTTTGTTGTTCAGTGTTGTTCATTTGTTGTGCTGGGGAGTGCTTTGACTGGTAAATAAACAACTTTTTCCACTTTCCTCCAAGGAAGTTTTTCCTGTCCCGAACCACCTAGGGGGACAGGCGGTTCTGATTCATTTTCTAGAGGGACTCCATCCAGAGGCTTTTTCCCAAATTTACCCTAAACCAGGACACACACAAAACTCAAAAAACCCAAACAAAAATCCGTAAATCTTTCAAAAGAAAACTGAATCATTATAAATCATAGCAGGGGAAACATTCAATGTGTACGTGAAACAAATTAGGCCTAGAAGATTGTCTTCTTTAAATATGTTTCGTTTTTTATATGTCTAACTTCTTGAGGCCAGTGGGACTCTCTGCTTGAAAAGCTTTTAAGAATTGTTCTCAGTCTGATGAATCAATCACTTGGTTCATTTCAAACTGGAAACTCTCTATTAATGTAGAAGAGTTCTACCTTTTTCACCTGCTCCTTGCAACTCCTCCTCTGGGACAAACTTTAGAATTAAATTCTGTTATCACCACTGGGATTTATTTCTACATTCTGGGCTTTTCAAATAAAGAACCACTACAGTTCATCACCACAAGCTAAAAGCCCCAGTTTTTATTCTAGCAAGACCAGATAGAACAGCTGAAACTAGTTTGGATGATTCACTCAGAAAGATAAAGCAATGCTGAGACAAACTCTCCCTGCAAGAGTTGAGCCCAACTAAGTAAGGTCTAGTTAAGTAGCTGACAGTCTCAATGAGGTGGGCAAGATTTCTAATGGGCAGTCACCAAGCCCACATATATACACATACTAAGAAATAAAACTGATAGCACAAAGCAAATTAACTGGCACATAACAAATCGGCACACAATCCTAAAATAAAATTAACATTGACTTCAGAGTTCCTTTGGCAAGAGGCACAAGTTTTATACTGAATAGAGTATGCAATTGATCCACTTGAAGTTAATTTTTAAGCCTTAGTGCAAGGGAACCCAAGTTCTTTATACTCCAATGACAAGATTTCACTGACTTTTCACTAGTAATTATGGAATGCCACATGAATCAGAACCTCATGTTTATTCAAATTAGAAGCATATTTGGAATAAAGGAAGTTTGGGGTTTTTTACACAGAGTATTACTCTCAATGATATCGATAGCAGCTGGAACACATCCATTTTGGAGGTGGAAGTGATTCAATAACATGCAGTGGGTTTGGCTGGTGATAAAATTTTTATTAATTATTTGCATAAACAGTTTTACTAGAGGACTATTTGCTAACACAGTAGCTATTCCAGAAAGCTAGTAAAAAACCCAAATCAAAATTAGATAGATTATCTTAGTCATTGTCAGTGATGCTGTAGCAGGCTTAGGGTCATTTAATTCTACTTTTAGTCTAATTGTACATTTAATCCTTAAATATACATTCCCTTGATTATCCTTAAATATACCTTCAATTGATTACCTCAGATTTCATTTTTTAGATGGTCTGCATGGTGAATGGATTAACTGGTACCATCTTTGCCTAGAGATTAATTTAGCTAAATCATTACAGGCTATTCACTGTGCTCTTCGGTCTGGAAAGTACTTAATCATGCAGAGGACAAAAAGCAGAGCACATTGAAAAACCCTGTAATGTCTGTACTAAACAGAGAAAAGGGACCATCTGTAATACTGCAAACATTACTTTCCCATCCTGATCTGTTGTCCTTTCATTACTGCACTTGTGGCTAGCACTCTATGTTCATGGCTAAGCTCATCTCCCACCATCAATTATATACATTTCTGTCAAGTACAAAAAGGAATTAGGAAACACAAAAACAAATTATACTAGGAAACAACCCACAGACCTGGGCACATCTGCTGAGAAACAGATAAATAAAGGTAATATTGAATTAGAAATAATTTCTTTTATCCAGCTAAGTGTCTAAAATTGCATGAGCATTTTTAAATTATTTCTTAGCATCTCTAATACATTCTGTAATAGCTCTGAAGTCTGAACTCATATTAGGATATATACTTACATATAGATAAAAAACAAATTACAGCTTGAAAGAAACTATCATCTGAAGAAATGGGAAAAATACATAAACTTATAAGATTAAACAATACAGTACCTCCTCTAAATAGAACAGTTCCCTGTTACAGTTGAAAACATAGAGGTTCAGGTCATCCAGGGGACCAAAATATCTTTAATAACCTGGACTTGACTGCCCTTGCAATCACTATCACAATTAAAACCTGGTTTAGCAGTTAGATAATCAGAGCTAAAGGGCTCAATCCTACAGAGCTCAAACTTCAATCCTATTAAAAAGACACTTCCATTTGGAGCATGCGTACAGCTGCTCATGCTCACAGGCAAGGGAAAGTTAGGGACAGGAAAGCAAAGAGCACAGATACCAGATCCACAGGATGTGAAGAATCAGCTGGCACAGCATTTTAAGGCCTACAAGTCACAGGAAGAGGGCTACAGTCCAGATCTAGCTACAGAAATATTTTTAAAATAATTCTTAACTAAATTATTAGATCCAAAGAAAATTATTCCTTCCCTTTCAGACACCACATAAAAATATAGCCTATTAGCTATTTGTATTTGGTTATCAGGGGAAGTATTTGGCCTGCAGTCACTCTTTGTCAGCTCAGAGGGGGAATTCTGACACCCTAAATGACAATTAGTTGAACTGGAATAGTAGATCACCCATGAAAGTGATTCACATATTTTATCTACTTTGGCATTGAGTTTACTACAACTGAATTTACTACGAGACTCAAACTAATTAATTTCAGTATTTCTTGAGAAGATTTTCAGAATTATTAAACCATAAATGAAGCAAGCAGGGTCCCATTTATGGCAGACCAGACAGATACCAAGTTCACATCACAGGTCTGAGGAGTGAGTGTACCTCTGGCATATTTCACACCAGATCTGTTTTGTTCTGCTTTAAGGAAAAAACCTAAAAATTACCTTGAAATTATAACACAGCTTACACCAAAAGCCCAAAGTGGTTCACTAGGGGATGCTTAGGAACATCAGCTATCATTACATTGAGAATGACTCTGTGCAGCTCAGCCCTCATCCCTTCCATCTGAGGTTTCAGGTGGACAGAACAAAAAAAAAAAACAAATCACAAAACAAAAAACACAAACCCAAAACCTAACTAAAATTTAGAGACTTATAAAACATTTTTTAAAAGTATGGAAAATAAGACACAAAATTACTTGATTCAGCAATTCACTCTCAGAGGTTATTTCTTTTAGTAAAGATAATAGGCTTTGACTTCTTGCTGTCCTATATCACAACTCTAAAAGAATAACAGACAAGGAACACACAAGAAAATAAATCTGTCACAAAATCTTTTATTTTCTGAACTCATTTAAGCAGCATATCAAACGATAGCCCTGAATTTGGAAGCAGGAAACACCCTAAATAAACCAAAGCAAATAATGCCAACATGTTAGCTAATGAAGATTAGCTTTAGCTTTTATCTTATTTCACCAGAGAAGAAACTCTGCATTCCTGAAACCCTGACAGTATGACAGACCAAAAAGGAAAATTTTTACTTTAGTTACCTATGATGTCAAAACTCAGCTCCAGATCTTTCTACATCCCTCAAGAATGCTTAAGTGTTCAAAGAAAGTTGTACTAGACGAACATTGTTATTCCAGAGAATTGTAAAGACCCACACACTTCTTCGTAAACATATAAAAATCTGTCACTGGTTTGTTGATGATGTCACTTGATGCACAGCTGCAAAGTGTCTGAATGTTGAGCTGAGAATTAGCACAGTTACCACTAAACACACTCAGCCACTCGGTCATGCTGCCAGGAAACTGCTGCCACTGGCAGGCAGCTGTATGGGAAAGATTCCTCAGCAGCCACCCACAACCCCCTCTGCCCCATCAGAACAGCTCTGTTTTCTTCTTAAAAGCACTGCTGATCCACATTTCTAAAATTACCTTTTCCTCAAAAATATAATATTCCATAATATAAGCAGCTGAGTCTGCTGTTCCTCAAGGTTAGCCATTTAATGGTGTTTTCTTATTTCAGATTAGAGGTCAATTCACAATTTAGTTGGTATATCTACTATATTACACTGAGAGTCAGCCAAAAAGCTCTCTCCCATTCCTTTGGGGTAAAGCTTCTGACTAAGAGATAGAGGTTATACCATAAAATTACAGAATCTGTTAAAATACAAATCTAGATCAGTCAAAGAATAGATTGCAATTAATTTTGATAGCACTGATACACTGATAGCACCCTCATCTCATAACTTCTATAAAAGCAAGACTTATTTCTTCTGGCAGGTATATTTGGAAAGTTGAACCCCATTAATACTCCAGCAGCTTCTTCAAGAAACCAAGATTATCTAGTGCCTAGGTGGGTTTTCTTAAAAAGAAAATCATTAAGAGAAATAAGCTTCATTTAAATGACACTTGTGGATTTCTCTTTCCTTCTAAAAGAAGCTATCAGATAAAAAAAAAAAGAAATCAGGGTGTCAACAAAATGTCAACTAATGACATCTAGAAGCATTTTCTCGTTCTCCGCTAATGTCACCACTGCTACCAACAACAGAGTATCTGGACTACAAACAAGTGATGATTTGCATTTGCTTTTATATATTATTATACATGCTAAGTAATTAGCACAGTCAGTGCTTTTATACCTTTCAAAATAAAGTTCCGACTCAGTGCCAGATCTAGGCTCTTGCCTTGGATACACAATACCACAATATATTTAAAAATACGACTACATCCTGCACACAGAACTGTTAAATTGTATCAAATCAAACATCTTCGATAACTTCGGGTGTGTCAGACATCATCTCCTGGGTGGCTACCTGGCTCAGATAGCATTCTTACCAGCACAACTGTTACATTTTTCAGAAAAAAAATTCATCTAAATTATCAAAACTGAAAAGTGTATCAGCTACATTTAAAAAAAACACTTCCAATTCAGAGCCAACAGTATCAATCTCAGCATCACACACACAGACTCTGTGTAAAGGAAGATGCAGGTTTGTAAAGAACTTCCAGGAATAAATCCTCGTTTAAGCCACTTCCTCAGGGCAAAACCACATTTCTGTTCATTAAACTGTACTACTACATAACAAAAATCCCCTGTCTGATTCCAGCTGCTTCTTGTTGCTCCACCAACCCACAAACTTCTACTTAGTGTTTCTACCAAAAAACACCATCTTGAGCTGACCTTTCTTGTAACTTAAAAATCTTATTCTCTTTTTTCCCCCACCTCTTTTACTTCTTTTTTAATGGCTTATGCCTCAAGGCCTCCAAATGAAGGCTGCTGACTTCAGGAAGTCTGCCCACAAAGAACTGAGGATTCTGCACTAGAAACAGTGCTACACTTTCTTGTTTCTACTCACCCCTTCAAGGGTACTCCCTTCTCAATAAATCATGAGTTCCACAAGCAAAGCAGTATCTCAAGCCATGCACACAACTCAAGTGTCTCTCATCAGCAAATGAACAGGAAGGGACTGGACTTATAAAAAAAATCTTGTCATTTAAAACATGTCATAAATGGCTCAACTCTACTGCAAAATGATACCTTGATGTGAGTAAAATCAGCTCCTGCTCTTTATGTTCTTGCTGCAAAATCCATGCTTCCACATCCCATTGGGCTTTAATGGATGATCAAGAATAAAAAAGAATACCAAAAAACTTAAAAAATCCTAATGAAACAGATTTTAGTGGTTCAGTAAGAGTAACTCCTAAAACAATATTCTTAAATAGCCTCCTCTCTTAAAAACACACTGTAAAAAGCACACTTGGCTTATATGAAAAAAGAAATTATACAACTTGCTACTAAAAAGTAATTACAGATAATTTAAACATTTTGGTAAGTGGACACTAGGAGTAGCAAAATTCAAAATTCCTTTCTAAGGACAGAGGTCCAAAGGAACGTGTTAAACCTAGTTTACCTGTGAATATTTTTGAACTATATTCAATTGAACATACTACAAAAGAACTGGAAAAACAGTTTTATTGATGTTTCCAGCCATTACATATTTTGTTAAAGGCAATGTAATTTAATATAAGCAATTCCAAATGCTCAGAGCATTCACTAGTTTCTTCAGCTCCTTGGAAAACTTTGCTCCATTTCTCCAGGTCTCACGTGCTCCGGGTGCCCTATAATCTCTAGGGTCTCAGAGTGAAGTGTTTTCCTTGTGGGCAGGACTGGTTACTGAAGAAGATAGCAGAAGCTGAAGAAGTTTGTCATGATGAGAGATTTTCAGTGCATGAGATGTCTGATACGCAGCTGTGAGTCTCCTCAAAGAGCGGATGCTTCAGAACTGCCCTTTACCAAGCAAATGCCACAAAAGCACAAATCAGCTGGTTGATGCAGGATGATGTGGACAATTTCTGCCCTTAATTACTTAACAGGAAAAGGGATCAGGAAATGACATCATTTTTCAACTCAAAGAACAGTCAGCTATACTCAAGAGATGGCCAAGAGCAAACAGCAACATGGAAGAACAAGTAGCTAGAAAGTAGTGTCTCCTGTCTATCTCAAACCAGAATGAAAAATAAACAAATAGCTTTTATTGCATCAGAGGATAGAAACGTGTACTGACAATCTGTGTATTGCTTTAAAGATTAGGAAAAAAATTGAAGACTTGCCAAAGTTTGCTGACCCAAGTACCTCAGAGAAGTGAAAGCACAGAACAATATCATCAAAATATTTTTCAAGTTTTTGGAGTGCACTTTTGCATGAAGCTTATCATTTTCACAAGTAACTTCAAACAAAGAGTACACTTTAAAGACAAAATACAATAATTTTTCAGTGGAAGCATCCACCATGACACATGGTCTGCGTCTCACCAACACCCTACAGAGACCAAGCACGCTTACCTCGGAGTTAGGCTGCAGTGCCTGTGCATCCTGGGCTGCAGAGGGTACTATTGCCCACGTAATGTTGGCACTAGCAGATGATAAGGAGCTGAGGGCACCGTTTTTCAGTTCCTCTGTGGAGTGTGACTTGGGCCCAGGCCATCCCAGGATACCTTCTGAAGCAGAAAATAGGTATCAGCTTACAAGGGAAAGACTACAGATTTCCTCCATTCACCTCACCATTCGCCTGATCTACATGAGTTGTAACTTTTCTCTGCTTCCACATACAGCTTTACTTTAGTAAGAAATGATCCTGTACTTGCTGAACTAGCTTATGCAGTATCTCAAATTATATCTCTGCCTTTGGAAGCAAGAAACACTCTAAATAACCAAAGTAAGCATCTTATAGGCCAACTTATCTGTGACTTTTTTAAGTCAATGAATGTCAGTCCAACCGCCAGACTAATATAATCCTTATGTATAATTATATCTGGCATATCTTGGAAATAATATCTCTACCCACCATGTTTATAGTTATGAAGTTATCCAAGTAAATCCTTCATTTCTTCTGCCTGAAATCAAAGTTTGAAGCCTAGCAGCTGTATTTTATTTCTGTCTGTACTGCTAGAAGTTTTTTCTAGACTAAGTACTAGAATGCTTTACTGGTACCAAGACCACAGTTAAAAAGGAGTCTCATTAGAAAGACACACATTAAATATTAATCAAATGGAACTTGGCATCAGAACCGTTATTTCTAGGGGCACTTGATTTCCTGGATGGGTCTGTATTTAAGGATGCCATGACAGAAAGTATGATCAGTTAAGGCAAGTGCACAGTTGTTCCTCCCTAAATGCTCTAAAACATAGACTCAACAGTCAAATCAGTAGCCCTCAGTATAGGACTTAAAACTTCAGCTATTAATTACATGCTGCTATAAAATGTAGAGATATGGATAAGAAAATCACAGCTCTTCAGTCATTACCATAACTTATGTATGAATATTCAATTAGTGCCACAGGGAGGATCTCCTCTCATCGCCAACAAATTTTTAAGACGACACAGAGCAACACAAAGTACATTAAAGAACGTGCAATTTCTCCTCTCCATATCACCAGGGTTACCAGAGATTGCCTCCTAAGTGAAGTAAATGCTTAGGTCTGGAGAGGCTCTGCTGCACAGTGTTACATTAACACTTCCATTATTAAAAAATGGGCCACAAATCCCACAGCTGACTGAACCCTTACCAAATGCTAGACACAGAACAGTTACAGAACATTCATCTAAAACGGCAATGTCTAACTCATGAAGACATGGCACAAGTTCAGATCAGATCTACTTTGCTTAGGGTGCTTTTGTGGCGCCATCTTTTGCTGAAAAAAGCATGAGGAAAGCATAAGCAAACAGTTAAGAATAAAATTATTTTCAAAGATCTGAGTAACCAATGGGGAAAAAAAAAAAACTCGCTTTTTTTTCCCCCCTTTTTAAAATGTACTTCATACAATTTCACAAAATTCCCCTTGCCAAAGGAAGAACATTTCTGTGCCTCTGCTGTCAAATTACGTTTCTCACTCTTCATTATTTTGCAATAACAGATCTCAATTTATTTTTCCGTTTCTCTCTGTCAAAAAAGCTGAATAATGGATCACTGCTGCTATTTTCCTATTACAGAGACACTAAAAAAAAAATTGAACTGACTTCTCTTTATGCCAATCTTTAAAAATATGTCATCCCATCATTTCCTTGGGCTATCCATTTTCCCTCTGCACAGACAATCTATTTGGCCTTCACTGTAAAGAGTTATTTTTTGTTTTTTTTTTAATCTACTTTATGTAAATAAACACAATAAAAAGCTCCCACATGAAGAAGTACTTCACTTCAGGGGAAATTTTTAAGTGTGAACATTTACTTCATCATCACAAACGTATTTTTAAAAACACTATACTACTTTTCCTCTTCAGTGCAAACACATTGTAAAAAGACCTTTGCATTTTTCTGCATATTTTAGAGTCTCTAAGAGAAATAGAAACCGTTAGAGCTAGGCAAGCATGTTCTCTCTCCTGTACCAAGGGCAATGCTACCCTCACAAAACAACAAATCTTGTCAGCCTAATCAAATTTTAAACAGATCTTAAACATACATTATGACCTAGCCAACACCAACAGGATGCCAAGAGTTACAGTCCAAATGATATTAAAGCACATTCATTTCCTCAACACTTCTGCATAAGAGAAAAATTGTTTTGTTAAACTGTGCATCTGGAATTTGACTACTTTGTGGAAGAGAAATACACAGGGAAAGATATTAAGTCACACAGCACAGATATTAAGTCACACTAAATCTAAACAAATAAAGAGCATCTCTCTGAATAAACTGAAAAAAATTCCCACTTAGTTTCAAAGTGTCATCAGGGAACCTGTGACAATCTTTAATCTACAAATCTTACTGTGAGATGTCAGCATTCTCCTATCATCCCAAGGGACTTGCCATTTGTCTAATACAGCAGCTCACGTTTCAGGCAAAAAACAATCTCTGATGAGAGAACTCATCAGAAATTACCTTAAAATCAACTGAGACAATCTCTATGTAGAAAGTGAAAGGCCACAACAACATGGCTCCTACTTTACTCATATTATTATCAATTTTCCAAAACTTGTCAGGATAGTTTTTCAGGGTTTTTTGTCAGTACACCCAAAATGTTCTCATCTGCACTAGTACAAATTACTTATTACAAAATAGTACAGGTACAGCTGTTGTCTGTGCCATATCTAATCCAGTTGTTTTACTGGAATTTACTCTCCACAAACTGAGCTGCCATCCATAAATCATTTGATCCACTCTAATGGAGTTGACATCTTTGCCACCTTACAGGACTCAAAATTTTCTATCACTAGTTCAATCCCTGTTCTTAAAAAGACGTTAAAAACATATATATAGAAATTAAACAATATGAGAAAGTTTATCTTCTGAGTTGGATAAGAATAGGAAGAAACTTCTGTCATTGATTTGGGTTTTTTAAGACAGATTTTTTTCTCTGTTCTCAGTCATAGCCAAAGACAGCTGACAGAAAGATAAATTCTAATCTATTTTGATACATTTCAGAGCTCTAAAGGAATTCTCCAGAAAGGCAGTCACAAATTATATAAAAGTACTGACAGCTACATAACTATTTTACTACTTGCTTTAAGACTATGCAAAGCACTACACAAATTAAAACAAAACATCTGTTTCTGCAGCAAACGATGCAAAAATTAGAAAGGACATACCAAACACACAACTAGTAAAATCAGCCAGATCTCTTCTACCTGCACGGTGTTGGTTCTGTAGTTCCAGGAGTGAAAACCCAAGTCTGATTCCTCTGAAAGTTCAGAGCATATGAACAAAACAAGACTTCTTACAGAACAAACCCAAAAATTAGCTTCTTTCCCTCTTCCCCTCAACATCAGCTTCCACTGTGATGAACACACAGCAGACAAGTACACCAAGGCACATGAGAACACTTGTACCCAAGCAAAGTACAGCATCCAGACACAACCTATTGATCCTTTCCCTATAGCAATGCTACACTTCACAAACATCTATTTTACAGTGCACAATAGGTTGTATCCCACACAACTACCCTCAAGAGAAACATCTTTCCCTTGTACAGATGCGCACTGCAGGACTGGAGAGAGTTCTCTCCAAAGAGAAGGTTTACAGGAGATTTTGCAGTTAAGCAATGTTGATAGTTTTCTTTTGTTGGTTTTGATTTTCTGGTACCTGATGTACCTTCAAACTCACTTTTGCATGATAATTGATGCATGAAATACGCTTAACACCTATCTCAATTCTGGAACCAAAACCCTTCTAATTTTAAGTCCTCTGGTCTTGCCTGGGAGACTACAAAAACAAAAACAAATGACATTTTTTCCCTGGCACAATTGTAAACTAACATCTCTTGATAACACTTTCATGACACATTTTAAATACACTCTAACAAATATCCCATAACAGTGCAGTGGTAGGCCTTGAGGAGAAACCAATACTACATCTGGATTCCTTCCCCTGCCAGGGATGGATGTGACAGTGTGGTCTCTCTGCTGAATCCCTACAGCACACTGAACCAGCAACAAACAAGTAGCAGCTGCATCTCTGCTTTTCACATGAGACTGTATTTGCTAATGTTGTGTGGGGACTAGAAAATAATGTTATCTCCCAATGAAAGAACAAAATGTAAGGAATAATGTATTAGCTTTTAGATAGAACAACAAGTCGTCCTGGTTATTCTTGACAGAAGCAAGGCTAGTGATGGTGCAATTAAGGGAGAACTGACTGACCAAGTTAACTTTAGTGAAGTACACCAGTAACAAAGAACATGTATTCCCTTGACTTCTTCCCTCACTCTTCCCTGCCCACATGCTTTGAAGCACAAACAAGGACTTACTTATCTGCTCATTTTTCTCTCGTCACCTCAGTTGCAAGAGAATTCCTAGCTGTCATTTGTCAACAAATCAAAACCATCTAGATTTTGTCTTTCCTGTCCATTTTTCTCCAAAAAAGGGGGCAATAGAGAACAAAAAGCTCAAGTATATCCTGTGCCCAACTCCGGAATCATCTCCGATACATTTGTTTCCATGGGAGCTAAAATCAGCAGCATTTGCATATTAAAGTGAACTTCAGAAAATTCATTGTAAGGATGAGTTTGGGTTTTGTTTTTAAAAATTCTTAAGAAAAATGAAACGTTCTCCAGTTTGGAAAAGTGAGCAAGGGAGAGAGAGAAAAACGTAGGAGAGAATTTCTATTGGGAAGATGCTTTATTCAGTAAATGAACGGCCAATGTGAAATGCAGATTAAAAGAACGGATTGATCCGTGCAGGCTGCTACTACAAGAGAGGATTCTGTCTGCCAAAACACTAGAATAAAAAAAAAATAAAAAACCAGACCTAAAACACAACATACGCTGGTAGAGCTACACTAAAACAAACATTCAAGTTTGCTCTGTTCACAGTCTGGGAGGGAAGAATGTGAACAATTGCAGTCAACAGGCTCTGGAGATACTCTTCTGCCAAAGGCTGAAATACAGAGCTGGAAAAAATAACACTAGAACTTCTAAAGTTAGAAATGAAGACAGAACTTTCTTTTGCAGAGTTTTATTTTCAAAGCTACCTGCTCCTTGTCTGCATGCCAAATAAACTTGACCTTGTCAGAAGGCATTTTAGATGTACCTAAGTGGTGACATTCCCAGCCAAAAAGAAAGGGCTTGATATTTTTCACCATTTTAAAATAAAAATACAATTCTTAAACACAAAGAAGCTTGTAGAGATGCAATCTCTCATCCTCAACTCACACTATATGTAACCTACACTTTCAGCTAATAATACACTTCTCTGGCATATTTTTCAATAAAAGAAAAAAAAAATTACTAAAATTTAGCCAGTGATCAATGCACATACCTTTAATAATGACAGCTAGAAATTATTTTTGACATTATTTTTACTCAAAAGTAGAACACAGACAGGATTTTGCTTCACTGACTATTCCTGTTGATGTACTTCCAAAATAGACAATCACAAAAACCCCTCCATGAAGCTTCAGAGTGAAAATAAAAAAAAATATTGACTAGCCTTCAAGACAGGATTGAAGACTTCAGTTTAATCTTCATGTCTGCTTGTAGGCTTGAAGCCTAAGATTGACAATTTGTGAGAAACATGAAATGGAAAACTCATGTCATCCTTACACTAGAAAGATGCCGTAAAAATATTTTAACTCATGACCTACATAATTGTAGACTCTGGACAAGATTCCACTAAAGGGAATGCCAAGCTGATTTCTTTGTATTCTAATTATTGGAAAACAAAGTAACAAAAATATTTCCATCAAAAGAAAGAAGACATTTCTTTTTCTTGCTTAAAACAATAAATGCCAGTAAGTCTGTTTAAAATAGTGACTATTTAATTATAAGGCTCCTCATGAGAGCATTCCATAAGTACTAGGTCAGAAACTCACAACCACTCTTAAGTCTTTGCTTTAGAGGCAGTAAGGCCTCCAGGGGAGTCAGCAAAACTTGCACAATCGGGTATAAAGACCCCAAGGACACAAGGAAAGGTACAGAGAAAGCAGATTAAGTAGATATACAACTACTTTTAAGGCAGATCTCTCTCTTTATGGCATAACAGTTAAAGCTTTGGATGCTGAAGGAAAGCAAACTCATGGGTAGGTTCAAGTCACCCAAGCTAAGCAATTGAGTATTTCTCACACAGAAAGACTGTTGCCTGCCTGGATTGGATTGTTTTCATGAACTGCAGGCTAGAAGCAAGAAAATAAATTCTCAGACTCCTATCTTGTCTCTATCTCTGCATTTTGCCCCACAATGGCCACTAGCATCTTTACACCACACAGCAGGTAATGAGACAGGACTGGGATGGAAGCATTCAGCAATAAATTGCACAGGGTCCTCACAAGAAAGCTGTTTGAGAATTTCTGTCACAGGAGCACATGGTATTTAAACTAACAAGAGTCATTTTCACCTGACAGTGACAGCAAAGGTCATCTTCTGTTGTACCTGCTGGGTATAAAATGAAAAGAATTCACCTGGAGGACACAATCAAAATGAACTAGATCATCTCTCAGAATTAGAGTTTGCTGGGGGATTACTTAAAGGCTTTAGTCTGAATAGGTATGAGCTTATGCAGCTTTGATGACTCTGAAACTCTACCGACTCAGCAGAAACACTAAGTCTATCAAAGTACTCCTGGAAAAGATTAAGTGTGTAGGAAAATCAGTAATCAAGACTTGCAGGCTAGGTTCTTTCAGGCAACTGTGTTGCATAATAAGGCCTAGGGAAAAAAAAAATCATTTCAGTCAGGGAGAAGACACTAAATATTTCAATAGCTTTTAGTTCCCTTCTTAGTTTGTTTCTTTTCACTTCCATACCAAAGAATAAGCCCACACACATACACACTGAAGAATTAACTGCTTGCATTCAAGTTCTCATAGTTACACCAAAGATGCTGATGTGAACCAGTGGTACAGAATTTTGGTTCCTGAAAGGATTCTTGTGCAAGTTTAGTCTTAGGAAGAGTAAATAAAAACATTTATAAGATTTTATAATTTGGTATTTCATAGTCATGACTTTTCTTTCCCAAAAAAAAACAAAAAAAAAAGGGGAGGATTCCCTTTAAACAATTACTAATGTTTTGCTTTCTTTTCTCTCTTCTTGTGCATAGATCCTCAAAAACCATTATCAAGTCAAAACAAAGACACTGATCTAACAGAAGATTATGTGGATACAGATTCAAGGACATGTGCACCTCAAGTCATCAATCGCTTGACAGTTGACTTAGATCACATCAAGATGAAAAACAACCTTCAGGGACCTTGAAACTAGAAAGTAACTTTTCTTCGAAGGATGCTTTTTATCTCTGTTTCAAACCATTCTTTTCTGAAATAAAGTTACATCAAATATTTTAATCCAATGCACTTTATCACTACCATTTAGGTAAGTGCAAGAGGGGTTTGCATTTCCTACAAGAAAATGGTAATTCTTTAGAAATCATGTTCCTTTATGAAACCGATCAGAATCTGCATAGGGGAAAGTCAGCTCATACCACATGACAGGTGTCAAAAGGTTTAATGTTGCTTTTTCCAAGAACCACTTCCATATCATTTTCCTGCTTCCCAAGTAAGCCTCTCACATTTCTATTCTCCTCACAATGGGAATGCTTCAGAGGCTGTCCCACTGTGCCATCTCAGCACTCCTGAGGGCAGATCCTGCCCTGTAGTGAACCTACTGCAAGTAAGGGCAGGCTGAGGGAGATGGCTGGGGAAGCTCTCGAAGAAAACACAAAAAGCCACCCCATATCCAGAGTTCTGCTGCTGCTTCTCTTACGTCAACACTTGCTCTTGTTCCTCCAATATCATGGACAGATCCAGAACTGGGTGAACTGGAAACTGAGGTACATAGGGACTGAGAAGCTCATGCTTGCAGAGCTCAGTGTAGTATCATGTTGACATTTTAGGCTCATAAAACTTGCCACAGATTTTTTTTTTTTAAAGCATGGAGAACTCTTTCCAGACTCAAAGAAAACCATAGACTGAAAATAAATCCACCTCAGCAGCATCCTTCCATGCAGAAAACTAGAAAAATTATTTTCATAGTAGCACTGCAAAGTATTTATTTTATCAAACAAATTTGTATTGAGATTGAAAGCTATTAAAAAAAAATAAAAAAGAAGGGGAAAAAACCAAAACAATCAAGCTGGTTCCACACTGCCATTAAGAATGTTGGTTAATGTATACCTCTTCTCCATGCCCCATTTTTTTTTGTGTTGCTGTCTTCAGGACTGGATTTCTCTGAGAAGACTCAGAACCATCTCTTTTCCTCCTCTCTTCTGATTGAAATATATTTTGCACCCTTTATTTAGGCAAAGAATTTCAAGTGCTTGAGGCTGCAGAAGCTCACAAGCTGCTTATCCCAACTTGCTCTCTGAGAATGGTTAATTTTGCCTGCTTCAGTATCATAATAAAACACCCCAAGGCACGTGAAACAATACCCAAGGGAGCTGGTGCTCACCTGATGACAGTGTCCTGTTGTGCTGTTGGCCCACTTGATGTATGCTTTGCTGTAGTAGACTCAGACATTCTCCAAGGCAGCTCAGGGTGGCAGCAGAGGTAGCTTTTAAAAGTAGCAAGTCCTGATCCAAGGCAGTAAGGGGTCCAGAATTTGGGAGAGCTTCAATGGCTTGTACAAGATTCTTCTGTTGTCCTTCAGCTTGGCTCATGATCTGTAAAGGTCCAAAAACATCTGCTGTCATAGGAAATATCACTATGTAGCTGTTAAATTCTTATGGATTGAAATAGTGACTAAATGTGAAGAACTACCACAAATGGATGTTAATGTTCTGATCCAAACATACCATATACTCACCTACAAAAACGAAGGGCTTGAGACTACCAAAGGCCTGTAAAAATGCCAAGACTATGTTAGAGAAAAGAGTCTCTTAAAATAGTAGGTTCACAGTAGGTTTAATAGTGACTCATACTTTCTGAAAGTCTTTGTAAGGAAAAGTATGAAAATTCTACTTCCTTCTCTATTATTAATTTAGGCTTAGCTTTTCTTGTCTTTGTATGTCACCTGAGACACCCAAGGAAGTTACACTGTCCCTCCTCCTTTCCTACATAAACTATCTCATCACAGTTTAAGAATCAGCATTATCCATTCCTCAAACACTACTAAGGACCTGTTTTTTACAAAATGCAGTACTTTTTAAAGTTACAGATATCAACATAGGAAGCAATTTAGGAGTACTTATTTCATATCCAATATGAATACCAGCTGTCAGGCAGAAAGTTAACCTCTTTCTAGATTTTGGCCATCCAGATGAAGACAAAAGAGGTGCTTGCATAGCAGGTAAAAACAGTATTTGAGCAGGCTGCTCTTTAAGAAAATTTGCAACCTTTCAAAATCCTAAAGCCAAAAGAAAAAGGAGATGCCCAAAATGTCTCTCTCCATTTTAATGGCCTGTAGGAAATAATTTATGCACATGGCCAGCTTCTTACACTTACCTTGCAAAAAACTTATTACAAAAACTTACAGGTCTACACTTGAGGTATCCAAAGCCTTCAGACATTATAATAAACAAAGATTCAAGCTCCATTTGTCCACACTACTGTACTGTAAAAATGTATTATGAACATCATGACTTTTTATGATCATTATTGTATTTTCAGTATTGTGTGCTTTCTGCAGCCTTCCTATGCTACTGTAAATTGACTGATTAAAAATATATGTTGAGTGAACTGAAAAGCTAGAAAGAAAACTGAACTCAGAGAGGCAAATAACCACTCTTGCAAAAAATGACCAGAATTACACAAGAAACTGTTGTTGCAGTTTGTAAATTCAGTCAAATGCCTTGCTGAAAGTTAACATGACATTTTAATAATCAACATTTAAAACAGAGGCTAAAACTTCAGTAAAAGCCACAGACAATATTAATTCCCTTTGGCAGAAAACAAGATCTGTCAGAAGGTGATATAGACCCCTCCAATATGCAGCTTTAGGGAACCACAGAATCAATCCCAGGCAATGCTCTGCTTACAGAAGTCACACAGCATGAACCTGAGCTCCACAGCACGGACAAGGCAGCTGCTTCAAAGATAAAAACAAAAATACCACAGACACACACTCATGCAAGTATTCTTCCTTCATGGAAAGAGTACAGGTGGCAAACAGAAGGCACAGCCAGGAGAAAAAAGATGACCACCTCCCTGGATGACTAAACAATATAATTGTATGGAAAAGTGCTTCTCTCCTTTTCCTATCCTGCATAAGAGTGTGAAATTGAAAACCTGACTTTCTCATACTTCACAGTGACATAAATGTTCTATTTTCATTTCCAAGTGACTAGTTTTCTAGTTTTCCTGCTCATATTTTTTCCTTTTTTTTGTTTTGGGGCGGGGGGAGGGGGAACAGTTTACAAATCCAAGATTTGCTTCCATAAAAAATAAAATCAAAAATAAAACCAAAAGCAAAACTTTGAAAACTTCAAACACTTCCATTTTCCTCTCTACCTTAATAAAGGACTATAATCTGTTGCAGATAAGATAGGAGCATAAGATAAACTGACCAGGAAGTTCAGAAAACATTTGGAAAATTAAGTGAATGTTTGCAGCTATCACTCAGCCCAAAACTTCACAAGCTTTTGTCAGCTGTATTCTTCCTAGATTAGGAGCAATGTCAATAAAAGCAATTATTTATTCTACCTTTATCCAAAACAAGGTGTTGGTCCAAGTCTTGCTGTTTTCTAGCTGACCTAAGACAGCTTTAAATCAGTCTTTTGATTCATCATTTCCTTGCTACCTAGTTTCATGTTATAGTTGGGATACCAGCAGCTGGTCTACAGACCTGACACAGCAGAAAACATCTGGAACTGCAACTTCCTTGTAGGATTCAAAGTACTAGAACTTGCTGAACATTTACTGCTGAAACACTGATCAAAAACACACTGTTTAAGATGCTGAATATCCAGAACAAAGATGAAGAATCTTCCCTATTCTAAAGTGACAGATCAACTCCATGGCAAAAAAGATAAGGAAATTACATATACTATTGAAACAACTGAACTTTTTTTGCGTTTGCCAAACCATACAAGAGGAAATTCATTAAACACATTAACCCTTAACAGGACAGTCACTAAGCATGCAGCTACAGCATCATCCTCTCTCTTACTGGTGGGTCTGTTTTTCACTTTCTCTCAGGAGAGGAGAGGAGAGGCAAAATGCCAGAGAGGCAGAAGGCTAGTAGCACTCTAAGCTCATTTCAAAACCTGAATGAAAAGCTTTGATTTTGAGAAAGGGAAGTTTTTAACTTTCCTTTTCCAAAACAAAATAACTTGCCTAATTCTGAATGACTTTGCTTTCACATGGGGTTATTTTAGCAACTCCATCCTTCCCATTTGCAAATACAGACAGCTCAAAGTAGTAGTTCTCTACTTGTAACAATAACAAAGGCTATATGCCCCTGTTTCCTCACCAAGTATTAACCCATTTCTCTTTCCACTCTTGTTTTGGATTTGACACCTCCTCTTCACCTATATATTCTCCTCATAATGTCACAGAACAACTGCACATTCTCAGAAATGCAGAAAAATACAGAATTCAAAAATACAACTTCATGATAGATGTACAGTAAAAAAACCAGAAAGACCATCAGGACTCCATGTATTAAAGGGAATTATATGTGTGCAAATATCTAGCATTATTAGGTCTGCATTTACTTAATTGCAAAATGTTCAGCAAGAGGAAGTCTCATCCGAGGAAGACACCACCTCCAATCCATGGTTTGTTTCTTTCTCCATCTTCTGCCTGATGCAGGAGAACAAGCAGATGACATGTGCTCCCTATTAACAGCTGCTCCTGAAGCATGAAGGAGATTCAGACCTTTTAGCCTGTCAGAAACTCTTAGATATTGCCTGTGTTCTTGTAGTGGATTGACTTTGGCAGGTCCCAGTGCCCACCACTTCCCCTCCTTGGCTGAACAAAAAAAAGTTTGGGGGGATCGAGATAAGGACAGGGAGGTCACCCAATTACCATCACAGGTATAGGAGATTCAACTAAGGGAAATCAGTGTAATTAGTACCAATCAGAGTAAGGTAATGAGAAAAATAAAAACAAATCTTACTTTTCTCCTACCCCTTCCTTCTTCCCAGGCTTAACTTCATTCCCAGTTTCACTCCCTCCTTCCCCAGAGGAGCACAGGGGGACAGTTAGGGGGAGTGACAGCCTACTCATGACACATTGTCTCTGCCACTCCATCCTCCCTGCTCTCTTCGCCTGATCCAGCATGGAAAACAGTCCTGCACAAACTGCTCCAGCACAGATCTTCCACAGGGTCACAAGTCCTGTCAGCAATTGCTTTAGCCTGAGCTTCCCACAGGGTCACAGCCTCCTTCAAGCATCCCTCTGCTCTGGTGGGGTCCCCCACAGGCTGCAGGTGGATCTCTGCTCACCATGGACCTCCATGGGCTGTAGAAGGACATCCTGCTTCACCATGGGCTGCAGGTAAATCCCTGCTCCAGTACCTGGAGCACCACCTTCCCCTCCATCACTGACATTAGTGCCTGCAGTTGCTGCCCTCACATATTCTACTCCTCTCTTCTCTGGCTGCTGCTGAGCAGCAGTTTTATCCCCCTTCTAAAATCTGTTATCCCAGAAGCTCTACCACCATGGCCAATGGGCTTGACCAGCTGCAGGTCCATTTCAGAGCCAGCTGGCCCTGGCTCTGTCGGACATGGGGCAGCTCGCAGCAGCTTCCCACAGCAGCCATGTCTGTGGCCCTTCTCACACCAAAGCCTTGCCATGCAGAGCCAATGCAATTCTCCTGAATAACACTACACTCAAAGAAACTTGCCACCCCCATGACCCTCTCCTTAATGTCAGAGGAAACATCTGTGATGTTTTCCTCCCTAGGCTGTCCCCTCCCTACCACTTGCTCCAAAACAGACAATCCACAGCTTTTGTTGCTGCCTGCTTCCTACTCCTCAGGGCTGATCTTCCCTTCCTGTGTGATTGCTTTCCCTACTTACCCCAGCCACAGCAACTTCTACCTACTCCTTCACAGCTGGAACTGCACCTCCTGCTGTGAACACACAGCCAACCAGCCTACAAGAGACCAAACACTTATGTGACAAGAATCCAAACAAATGGTAAGTAGAAATGACTAATTCTCAGGGTTATCTCCACAGTATGTGGAAGATAAGGAGAAAAAGCCAGGAGATACCCTAGGTTTGCAAAGAAATTTATTTCAGACATAATAAGACAAAAGAACATTCTTTCATGTGGTAAATAAGCTAAAATTAGTTATAAAAAATTAATCTAGGAAGTGAACATGAAAAATTGAACTGCTATTTTCCATGTTAATAGAAAAAAAAAAATACAGGAATTTAACATTTTGTTAAAATATTAGATGACACATTAATCTTTCCCACACAGAGAAATCATCATACAAAATCTGAAGGCCATTTTTGATTTAAGACTTCAATTTATTTCTGAAACTAGAAAGAGAAAGGAAGAGATTCCAGATTACTAAGTATAATAATAAATAATCTCCATTCAAGATTTCTCCTCCCATCCAACAACAAAAATAAATAGAAACTTCAAAGGAAGAAAACTGAATAGCCACACCTGAATGTGAGAGCATGTGATTGCTTTTGACATGATTTTATTTTAAATGCTTTTGTTATCCAGACTCCAAGACTAACAGGCATAAGTCTGTTTGTCTATGACAGATGTGTATAATCAAAACATCTTTCTTTCTAGAATTATTGATGCTACTGGATTTTGCCCAATTAACACAGTGCATCGTAACAACCTAAAGCAAACACCAGCCTTATGCCATCTGTAAAACCTCTCAATCCACAGCTGCCACAGGGGCACCTCCCAAGACAGCGACTTCAGGCTCCTCAAAGCAAAGGAAGAATGACATCAGCCATATTACCTCAGAGGGCAAGGACACCCTCCCTTTGTCACAGGGGCCACGTGGATCTGGCCAAAATAACAAGCAGCATCACCAATCCTGTCTTTCTATATAATGATTGAAATACTTCAAATCATCCTACCTGCCTTCTAGAATATAAAACATGAGAGAGATCCTTTGGACCGTGCCAGCCACAATCTGATACACATATGAACAATTTCAATTTTAGTTTATATCTAGTTTAAATGTAGTTTAAATAGTGTTGATAACATAATTGAATCCTTTTACAGTCAGTATTAAGACGTTCCTACCCATGCGTGAAGAAAAATCCAAAACACTCCAGAGAAAAAAGAAAATGTTCTTCTAGCACAGAAAAGCCACAGAAATTCTGTATCATCAAGTTCCTCTGTGACATGCTAGAAATCATTCATGAAAGAGTGAGAGACATTCAGCTCCATCAGTTAATAACTCTTTTTCTCTACTAGTAGTAATCTTCACACCATTGCCTGCACCATGTGATCTGATGACTTATCTGTAGGCAATCCCTCTGGAAGATTTAATGCAGTAATTTTTATTTTTAAATCCTTTCCATTATTGACTGCATGCAAGTCAAAATCAGTTATTAAAAACATGGGAAAATAAACAACACAATAAAAAGTGCTTATATGAAAAATAGAGCATCCGTAAAAATAAACAGTCACGTGGAAAAATCTTTAAACACTTTAATATACTTTAATAGTAATAGAAATGCAACGTGCATCACTTCCTTAAAACTCCAAGTCAAGCCGTCCTTGTGAGAAGTTTACTGCTTTTTAAGACTAGGAAATTGCTGCTGCACTCTTTTTTGGCAGGATTTGAGTGGCACTTCATTTGGGGTGGGTTTTTCTAATTTCTTTTTCTAATGAAAACACCGTCTCTCTCTCTCTCTCTCTCTCTGACACATATGCGCACGCACACTTTCTGGAAATATTAGTTTTTTGCTTTTTAGAAAATAGTACCAGAAAAACAACTTTTCAGAAAACAGTGAGAAAGGACAGGAGGTGAGACCAGCTTTTCAGACTACTCTAGAATAAGTCACAAGTGATATATGAGTCAGGACATTTAACCATTGTTAAACGCACGTATTTCACAGGGCTTAGGATTTATTTATTTCATAGAAAACACTTCTTTTCTTAAAAGCAAATGAAGAACAAAAGAGTTCACACACAAAAGAAACAAAATCCTTCTAAGTCACCGTAAATGTGATATATTGTGTTGCCACACGAACCTAATAAAGTAATCAATTCTGACCTTGAACAAGGACTCCTATTGCAAGCTTGACTTATATTTCATCAACACCACAAACTGCCATATTGCGAAATCAAAAGTTAAAACAGTCAGTATAAGTAGAATATATATGTGCGTATATATACAGATACATCAATCAAGAATATATCAAAATGCAAGATACTTATACCTGGAACTCCAATGTCACTAAAGCAATCACACCTGTCACTAATTGGACACATTAGCTACCAATTCAGCTCATACTCAAAAATCCACATCACTTCCAATAAACTTGCCCATTTTCCACTATTTATTCTGAAAAAGGGAAGAACATCAATACACATGCAAGAAGACTACCATAAATACTGTTAATCATCAGCTCAGGAAGTACACCTCACCAATTAAGATGTCTGGCAAACTAAGGTAACCGTACAAATACAGTAAAAGTGATTTTTTTTTCTTTTTTTCAAATTTAATGTTCTGTTGTTTTGAGTTAAGCATAAGCACTGCAAAGGAAGTGAACTTTTGCCTTGACTTAAATGACTGAGTTCTCAGACTAATCGAGGTTATCTGCTATGTCTATCTTAATACTTGACAAAAGAAATTTTATGATGACAAATTACAGACTTCACTCTTTTCTTCACTAAATTCACATAACAGATCTTGCAATGGGATTCCATCTATAGCATGCAAGCCAGGAAGACAAAATTACAGTTTAATATATAACTAAGATGAATAACTAAGAGTAGAGGTTGCTGCTGGAAGTACTCCAATAGCTAACAGAAAACTCTTATCAAGATGATTTTGCACTTCAGTTTTTGAAGTGTTTAGTGTAGAAACATGTACAAGATCAGATGACCACCGGTAACATATCTGTACACTTTGCTTGCAATAAAACCTGACCTTTGGACCAAAAAGAACCTCCTAAAACTGTAAACAGGAAAGAATTCTACCCACAAAGCTTCAAGCTGGAGTAAGACCCAGAGTAGCCTCTGTGAACATGACCATGCTAATGACAAGAAATGCTTTAAGGAAGGATCCTAGAACATCAAGGGAGAGACTCTGAAAGCGTCTTGGAAAGATGGAACCAGCTAATGACATCCGTATCAGCTGTCCTTTCCTGATTACTGCTTCCCTCCCATTGCCGGGAATAAGCACAAAATTCTCCATTATCATCACCTCAGGGTAGCAGCCAGCTTGACCTCAATTATTTTAACGAAGCAAACAATGAACATTAAAATTGGAATGACTTGTTATATAATAGCTATTAGGGCTCAGACACATAAATCCTATCAACAAAGCTTCAAAGGAGCAAGTTAATTTTCATTTGGCATGTAATTTGCAGACAGATACACAAAAAGTGACAGAACAAACAGAATTATACCTCTGACAATCAGGATGGAAGCTAATCACCAGGGCACATTTCTTCTCTTCAGTCCTTGCCTCAGCGTTCACAATTCAACTTTTTCCCTCAAAGGAGAATGAAAACAAGCTCTTTGCACCCTCATCTGTCATTTTGTTGTCTTTTCCCTAATCAGGAACCCTAATCAGTCTCTCTTACGGGAAAAACTGAAAAGTCAGTTGCTACATATCTTTATTGTCTCAGCTAACAAAATATTATTTCCTTTGGGATTTTGTTTTGGCTTTTTGTGCTCAGCCTTCTCACCACGTGCTCCATAGGGTGGTTCCTTGTGAGGAAAAACCTTACTTTGAGCAAACAACAAATGTCATCACGACTGAGTCTAAAAGCTAAGTCTAAGGCAACCAGAAAAACAGGGAATGGAGGAGTCAGGCTGGTTCAATTGTTTCCTGTTCTCAGCTACTCTTACCAATTTATTGCTGTCCCATTGGTCGTCATTAGCACCTCCCAGGGCTATGAGCTCTCCACAGACCTCAGCAAAGGGGCTTACTCTCCAGAGAGCAGGTCTTACTGACCTATTTCTGTCACAAAAATTTTGAACTAACAAGCTAATTTTTTCACATACTAAACATGAAAGTATGCCCCCTTTTTTTTTTAATATCTTTGATTCCTTATTTGTATCCTCAAATTCTGCAACTTGGAGACTTACTGCATATCAACATAATATAATATAATGTAATATAATATCATATCATATTATATCATATAATAACATTTTGCACAGACAGTATTCATTAATCATTTGAGGAACTTCAGATGTCTTTTTGTTGGCCTACTATCCAGTAGCTTATTAATCACAAGTGCAAACTCCCTGGTTATTAGTTGCACAGCTACAACAGTAAGACTTCATATTTTGTAGGTCTGAATACTATTGCTTTAGTCCATAAAGTTACCAGATCTGGAGGAGAGAGGAAAAGTGGGACACAGGTCTTTTTCAATGAATGGTCTGTAAGCCTTAAACATTCCATGCATTGGCAGAAAAGGAAAATTAATCTACCCCTCCAAGAAATTCTCAATTGGTTGCAGCTCATGTATATGAGAGGTTCCTCCCTTTAAAATAGGCAGAAGCTCAGGAAGAAAGGGAGCTGACCTAAATTAACTACCTGTTTTACAAAAGCATCATTCTTTTCAGAAGAATGAAAGACAGGATATATTTAACAGACCTATCTCCTAACACCAAAAAGTATATGATATCTGTAATTGTCAGTGTTCTCTGGGACTTCATGAAGACACTTTATTTGGATGCAAAACACCCCCAAGGACAATCTGAGTGTTCTGAGTTTCTAAAGAAGTCCACTTCTCACATCTGGGAAGCAGAGAGACACCAGAGAGAGCTTCACAGCCCTTGAAACACAAATGGTCAGTAAAGAGGATCCAAGCACTCTGGCAGGATCCCTGAGAATGCCTCCAGGAATCTCAGCAAAACAGCCCACCCATGTCAGGCCAAAACAAATCAAATGCTTCCCTTTGCTACCTCTTTACCACACATGACAACCTCAGACACAAGGTTAAATGCTTGCCTTTTGTATCCAACCTGTCCTCCTCACCTGAGAAGTGAGCTACTGAATGATAGAAAGGCAACTGGGGGCAGGGGTAAAGAAAACACCTTGTGTCCATGCAGACAGACTAGGACAAAAAATTCAGATTTTGCCAGAGAATACTTAAGTGGATAGACAATTTTGGATTTTCTAAACTAGAGGATGTTTTTAGTCTTAATCAATACTCTGATACACATTCAGCTTTCCATGAGTGGCTTCATATTCACAGGAGAGAGGAAAAAAATGGGAGGGGAGGGGAGGGAAGCTTTTCCTGTCATTCCCCCAAAATCTTTTAATTATCCTGAGAATACCTTCTTGCTGCCTAAATCTGAATGAGAACACTTCTCCCTCACAAAACAACATCAACTTCATGTTATTTTCCCTGTAGAAGAGGAAGATTTACAAACAAACCAAAGTAGTAAAACATCAGAGAAAAATAAAATTCCTGATAGTGTCAGCTGTTTAAGAGTGTTTCATGAAGTCACTCCACAAGTCTTTAGGTGAGAAGTGAAATCTCTTTAGAAAGAGCTGGTTGCTGTAACTAATACACAAGTGAAAGTACGTGATTCAAATTGTGTCAATGAGCACTGCATTTTCCCACAAATCACAGTAAGCTATTTTTCTGCAAAATTATCAGTCTCAACCTAGCACTGATCACTTTGCCACTGGAGGGAGATGTTGGGGAAACAGGGCTTATTGCAGGAGACATGACAGCTTTCCTTTTTTGCTTGTTGTGTTAGACCTCCCTGTGAATACTCCATGTATCTGGAGCACAAAACAACTTGCATTTTGTACAAAAACAACTAATAAGTGCTGGGTTCCCTCGCCGTGATCCCTTCTCTTAAGTATTTTCCATTAACAATATCCTTCTAATAGCCATCTATTGAGACTTTGCATTTGCTGCCAAGCACAACTCAATGGGAGCAGAGTTGAGATCTCAAGGAAAAATCACAGCGAAGAGAAAAAGTAGCTCCCAAGGTTGTGTCCCCCACCTCAAGCTGCTTTCAGTGATCCAGTACCACAAACTTAGGAAAGCAAAAGGAAGGAGTCCACAAATTCCAGTAAATCTTGGATGGCAGCTGGCTGCCATCTAGCCAAGCAGGAAGCACACTGTTCTATTTTAAACCACAGAATACAGCATTGAGAGCAGTTTATAAAAAGAACTTCGTGGGAATTCATTCTTATGCAATTTTACTATAAAAACTATCTCGCAAAGTCATTATTTTTAGTCATTAAACGTTACTCATAAGCAGATGTTATTCTGTGGGCTCTTCTGAGTAGCAGCTTTTCTTACACTTCAGAAGGATCATTTTGCTGAAGTTAACAGCTATAGCCCTGATCTGGAAAGCATATTTTGATTATCGGGAATTCAGGCTCATTTGTGAATTTCAAGCATTCCAAAGAGCTCCTAAAATGATGCTGCTGGCCATTAGGTCAACATCAGCAATCAAAAGGAAATTCTATCAGTTTACTGCAACATTGGACACAATTGATAAAAGGTGGAGTTTGGACTTCGAGTGAAATTAGTCTTCAGAAGAGAAAAGGCCATGTTGAACAAAAATTACACATTTCAACATGAGTAGCTTCAAGAATGCAGAGGTTTCTGTCAGAACATCTGGTGCTGGAAAAAGTAACTGGATCTTTTAAAATTTTTATTATTATTATTCCTTTAAACCTGGGAATATGCAAATATACATACTGCCACTTAGAGAAGTCCAATATCCCATACGCTACGCAAACTTCTGATGGAAAGTCCCAGTGCTACTTCCCTTTTTGCTTATAGATCCTTCCAGCCCTCCTCCCAATTAGCCACCTAACTTGTAGTGTCCAAATATAAACCTGAATTTTGTTTTTGTAATTTAAAAAACTCCCAGATGCACACAGATCTTACTTCCCCACCTTGCAGTCAATTCACCTCACATTTTCTGAGAAGTCAGCGAGCTGTCAGTATCAAAGCTACCCTACCATTCCTGCACCTCTACAGCTTGTGACAAAGCATTCCAAATCCACCCCTTTGACTTCTCCCCATGTACAAAAGCTGACTGTCAGCTGACATCATTCACTTTACTGCACTGAAGTGATTGAACATACACTACCATAATTTTGAGTAGCTGCTTTGTGACACATCAGAATATGGCTGAAGCACCTTTACATAGCAACTTTTCACAAATCCATCTGTTTTGTTTCTGCCAGCCTAGACCTATCAATAAAACTGCAATTGGATAACTGGGATACTTGAAGAAAAATTATAATCTCAGAACACAGGAGGTACCACCAGAAAAATAAGTACACGTAAGAATGTATGACTATGCTTTCTAGAAAGCGGCACAGGGAAGAGGCAAATCCATGAACCATAATAAAAATTAAAACTAATTCATCAATGACAGGTATACATCTAGTACCTACAATAAAATATTACTCTAAAGCATATGTCAGATTTGAGCAGATGTAGTTCAGGTTTGCTTGCTGGATGCGATGTTGTTAGCCATCACCTTATTAGCCATTTTTTAAAAGCATACTGCCAGAAATCAGAATTGCAACCAAGAAGCAGGTAAGGAGCTGCTGAAAAGCACCTATGTAGCACAGTTTCAAAGCATTCAACGTCTGCAAGACAAGCATTACAGTAAGCACATGCAGCAAAAGCTGTTAGAGCTCTTTGTTAAATAACCAAGAGCTACAGTGCTTTCTATTCACATTTGTTGTAAACTCAAAATATTTCCTGTGTTTCTTAGAGTAGCATTCAGTACTTAGGTGTTACACAAGGGGCTGAAGATTACAGTAAGCCCTCAATAAAAGTGTATAATAATGAAAACCTAATGTTATGCTTACAATATGAGTCATTTCTATGGTTACTTTCCTCTTGAAGGTATTTATGTAAGCACTTTCTGTACTTAGTATTTGAAACTTGGCTATCTACCTCATGTTACATTGTCATATATTACCACCAAGAACATACCTTCTACTTAATTTAATAAAAATAGCACATAAGTGTGGGTTAACAAAATGGCCCATGTATCTTGGAAGCAATAATTTGCATTACAGAGTTGCAAAAGGAGCCCCTTGTCACCCTTGTTCAGGAGTTGCTGTGTAAATCCCTGCTGAACCAGCCAGCCCCTCAGAAACCTGTACTGAAAACAGGACCATGAGATGCAATACCCTCATCCAAGAAAAGATTTATTGAAGTATGTTTTCTTTAAAGCTTCATTTTCAAACTGAGAACTCTGGTTTTAAACTACTGCAGTATTTGTGCTGTAATTGTGAAAGAAAACAACCCTGTCGTTCTCAAAAAATGCAGGTATTGTATGATATGCTATGCTGCATTATACGTGCATATAAAACAGAACAGTTGAATTTTGTATGTAAAGCAGAATTAAGTGGCAGTTTTGAAGGCACACAGGAACTGGAGACTGAATTCCCCCCAAATGTAACTTCTCTCAGCATCCCTTGGGAATCTACCATTTACTTGAAATGTAATTAAGTGTTTTAATAACTGTAAAGAACAATCTTGGCTTCTCTGCAATTGCTTAAGAAAATGAATGCTGTAGCAATCTCTGAATGTAGTTATCATATGTACTGTATTATCTCCAATTTATAAATTGCCATTTATTAAATGATGGAAAATTATCATCTTTGCACATGCTCAATTACTGTTAAACTACAGGCTGGAAAAAAATCATTAAAAGAGGCTATATGTGTAACTCCTATTTTTTATGTTTGAAGGGGGGGCTGGTAGAAGGAAATATCAGAAATAATGAGCCAGGTTCATTCTTGACATAACCCATATGGACAAACAGTGTAATTTTAGTATAACATTTGCTCTACGATTCCCATAGCAACCTTAATTCTCCCTGCCTGGGTATCTGGAACCCAGCATGACTCAACCTTCACATGAATACCAAATCCAATGCACAGAACAAAGTGTAGTTTAGGAAGATGTTACTTATATGCACTCTTAATGACCTCAAACATATTGCAAACCCAAGGTAAAGGTTCAGAGATCAGAGAAGTATTCAGCTCAGGTTTATGTAATGATAACAATTTGTTGATAATATTAGAATAATTTCCATCTCCTCATCCTCAAAGCTAGACACTTAATGATACTGAATAATTTTTATAAGCACGTGTACATTTACTCTGTGAGGTGTGACACTGTCAGAGATTTAAGCATCCCATTTAGTACCCAAGGAGATATGTTTCTCTTCATCTTAGCAGGACTAACTTGAGGCAGAATAAGCAGATACAGGAGAAGAGACATCTATAGACAAGACAAACAGCTTCCAAAGAAACTACCACAGAAGGCACCAAATAACTGCACCTGTTCTACATGCTCTCAATTCTGTTTTTCTCTCTAAGGAGATGAAGGGCAAGCAATCACATAAACATTGCTGTAGAGTCAGAAGAACATTTCTGTGTGCGCACACTGGTATTTTCACACTGTTCAAGGATCACAGGTTTCCAAAACAAGGCCAACACCAATTCAGAAGAAAGTGCAGAGGTAACACCTGCAGCTGCCCCTTCTAGACCTGATGTTAGGTTTGAAATTGGTTTATACTGCTACAGATTTGATGCCTTTAAACAAATCATAATGGCTCCTGTTAAAACCCAGCAGGGAGCAACCCTTCTGGGATGAACAGATCAGCTGCAACTGAGCTGTTGAATGTACCTGTAACACAAATTCGTATTACAACACTTCTCGGTTTCAAAAGTGTATCTAAGCACAGTTAAATAGTAGTAGTTGTAGTATAATTTACACTACCATGTTCTGCACCAAATAAATATCCACTACTGAATTAAGGCTTAAAGCCTCATTCACTTTGTATTTGCTTTAATGGACACAAAACTGACACAAAGGTTTGCTGCTATCTTTTCTTCTGCTCCACTTTTCTTCAAGCCAAGAAGTATCCACTGCTTTCTGAGAAACAACTGGTTTTGGTTTGATTTTTTCCAAGCACTTTTACATTATCTGTTTTACAGTGGAGACATTCTTCCATTTTTCACACCCAGACAATTAAAGTGAAAATTTTCTGACAGTGAATTTGCAGACAAATGGAAGTGTAATACATACAATCCATATAAAGTACAGATGCAGTGTTATGGGATGTAACCTTTTCAATAACATATCTCATTTTCTATTTAGCATTCACCTATAGTTAAAGACTACTTATCTTGTATATATGATATATATACAAGATGATCAATAGGAAGAGCTTTTTCTAATTTCTTATGTACAATGGGTGGCTGGAGGAAGATATTTTAAATACAAGTCCAAGAAAAACTGGAGAGCTGTAACTAACAAAGGCTACTCCTGTGCTCTCCCTTCCTTTTCCAAAACTGCCACTCATTGTACCACTGTATTATTTTCTCAAATGAACAGAATATAGGACACTTGGATTTCAAAACTGAAAGAGTAGAAATACTTTCTCTCCACTATCGATGAGAGATGAAATGCCCTAGTCAGTCCAACTTAGAAATCTGTTTAGACTGTGTTTACTACACCAGTTTTAAAATGCAGGAAGTCTCAAGTTAAAAAAATCAACGACAAACTGCCACTAAGAAAACATCACAAAGTAACTTTTATACTAAAACATATCTAGAAAGAAAAATGGACATGACTTCAGATAACTAGTTTTATACCTGACTAGCAAAGGCACAGCAACACAGACTTGAGCAGTGTCATTGTAGCTGCAGACCACAGTTATCAGCTCTCCCCCAATAAAGCACCTGAATTACTAGGCCAGAAAGCCTGAAGTTAGCACAGTCTAGAAGCCCATCCTACCTCCATACCTTAGGTGAATATGAGATCATTTTCATCTCCTAAATCAAATATTTGATTTATTACTCATGCAGACCTAAAGGTCATCTTTGTTCCAAAGCTAGCTCTCATCTTCCTGCACTCCAAAATCAAGGCGAGAATTGCCAGTCATCTAATATGCAGCATTTCTCTCCAGTTACACTAAATAATTTTACACAAAATTAAACACATACTTTCAAAAACACTTAAATTGTTAACAGGTTTTTTTAAATGCCTTTGTGCATACTTCACACTGCCTAAAAGCACGATGTCCTGTTCAAGGAGCTGAATCTCTTTTTTTTCATGCACCCCTATTGCACAACCCCATAGAACTTCAACACTATGCTAAATATCTAGAGCTACAGCATTCTTTTTGCTAGGACTCACATTAGACCTTATCTATTGACCTTTCCATGTACATACTTTCAGAGAAACAAAAGGAGGACAAAAAAATTAAAATAAAAAGCAAAAATCGACTTTTTCAAAGCTGCCAAGTAAAATTTGGCATAGGTCAAAAACCATCAAGATTTCCCCCCAGTACCAGTTTAAACATTTACTACAATGCTTTAACATCAGTACACAGTTTAGTGTGTCTTCACACACAGTTCATACATGTGAAAGCCCTGCAAGTCTCAATGTTTCCCCAAATGGTTAAAGTACCACATCTCCCCTGTCACCTACAATGCTGCCTGTGCAGTGCTATAATTCTGTGACACAACAAACACTTCTCCACAAACAACATTCTAATTTGCTAACAGTAACGAGTCACAGTTACTAACTTTATTATCCAAATATTACAGTGACCTGAAGGCATTCACTTCTCATTTGAAAAATCCTCAGAAGTGTTTTAGAATCATCTTTTTCTCCCAGTAACCACATAAAATTGGACAATTGTAGCCTCGCAAAATTGCTGTTAAACTTCATTCCGTGAAGCCCTTGGTGCAAGTCCTAGATTTCCACATATTGTAAGGAAGGAAGCAAAGAACTATCACGGAGCTGCATAATTCCTGCAGGAATCAAATAATAACTGTTTATATATGGAAAAGGACATGCAAGAAGCAGTAGGATTGTCATCTTACCAAAGAGCAGTCCTTTCCAAGTTCTAGGACTGCCCACTGGCCCATAAAAGAGATGTTACACTGGTAGAGGCCCCTTGAAATCTGGATCTCCTGTACCAAATGTTCAGAAACCCATGCTGACGACTAGTCAGGGTATCAAAAGTTGTAACAAACACATTTCAAAGTGATCAGAAAATCCATCATTAGCTTTTTTAAATTGTAGGAAAAAATGTTTCTCTGGACTTCGTTGAGTTTAATTTCTCTCTATGTCTGTAAATAATTAATATAAATGACTACAAACTCTTCACACACTTGGTTCTTTCTTGTTCTTTCACAACAATGGTAACACTGGCAGAGGTTGTATAAGTCAGACACTATCAGCCAAAATAAACACCATTCTGACCATTCTGTCACTATTAATTCAGTGACAGCTAAAATTTAGTATGAAGTGTGATGTGGCCACTTGGCTTAACCTTCCAGTTGATTTTAACCACCTACAGTAAAGAAATCTGAAAGCATAACCCTTCTCATAAATTTCTAACAGGATAATAATATGCACAGTTTTAAAAATAGAATTAGATTTCAAGACCACAGAGACTTAGGTTGCCATAAAATCACTTACTAAAAAATTAGTTCAAAGTACTGCTTTAATGCTAATTTATGGTCCAAATAAGGAGGTAGGATCGCTAATAATTCTGCATAAAGTGCAACACGAGGCAGGTAATTTCTCACAAATTAATGTATGGTTAATTTTAGTTTTGATGTAACATTTAATAAATCAGTGTGGACTGCACTATTAACACCAAGCTAATATAAACAAAAATCTGATTTAAGAGAACAATATTAAACAGCATAAAAAATTACATTATGATGAAAAGTAATGCTTCTGAGCTCCTTTTCAACTCAACACTGCACAAAAGTAGAACAAGTATTAAATTTTTTATAGCAGTCAAACGCTCCATACTTATGTTCAATTTTAACCCACCGAAATTTGAAAAAAAGGTGAAATTCCAATGTCACAATGGAAACATTTATTACAAGTGCAATTCTGCAGACCTAGAAAGTTGTATTTACTACATTCATATGATTTTGCATGCCAGTTTGCTGCTAAATAGACCTCTTTGCTACAATTAATTTCATGCTAAAATTCCCTAGCCTGTCAAAAATAAAACTAAATCGACCAAAACAAACCACAGAGAGAAATACTGTTTATTCATATTGTGCTATTCATTCTTGCTATGAAGTGAAAAGAGGGGGAAAAGAACAATCAAGTATTACCAATACCTTGCATTATATAAAATATAGGAGTATATTATGCCCTATTTGCAACATGGAGATAGATCTCACTTCTTCCCAAATAATATGGCCAGATCAAGAAATTTCAGAATTGAGTAGCAATTTCAAGTTCAACACTTTCTCGGGAACATGGTCCAAGCTGGCAAACACCACATAATGTGCCAAGTGGAGGATGCCCCTTTTTGCAGCATTACAGGTTTTCAAAGACCTCATACATAACATTGTAGCACTACCACACCATAACATTGTTGTGAAATTTAAAACACACATGCTTCCTCTCATTTTCCAGAAGCAGATCAGTCTTTCTCATTCATTCAACTACTGTATTTATATGGTGCATAATTAGCAAATGCAGTCCTATTTATAGAACAATTTTAAAAAACTTATTTGCATGTCAAAGCTTCAATGGCATCATTCAATCAGAGGAACACTAACATTGATCTATAATCCTTTTGCAGTCTCTTCCCTTCATCCAGATCATATCAAACAAATTTCAAATAAAAAGCAAAGATTTGGGCATGAAAGGAAAGGATGAACTCTCTCTTACTGTAGATTTAGCTTGTATTTTTCATTGTTTCAGATTAAAAAACAGAACTAGAACAGATTTAAGGGCATTTTTTTGAGGGGCTCTGGACGTACCTCTTTATTGATAAATTTAACAAGGGTAGATGATCTAACAGCCACCAATTGACTTATATAAGGAACAAAGATACTCCATGAAAACACAGGTATGATATATCCAAGACTATTGCATTCACTCTGGAAAATGGGAGAGAAGGAAGTGCACAGAACATGCTGTTGAAATAAAATCTGCTTCCTTAATCTGGAAAAAACAGACTTATCCCTTCACAAGATGGAAACATCATTTAAGCAGACACTTTTACACAAGACTGGGAAAGAGAGCAGTAGTCAGATTTCTCCACTGTTATGCTCTTCTTTAGGAAGCAGCATGCACACACAAAATATCCAATACATAGAAAGGTAAACTTCGCACATTATTTTATGAAATTTGTTTATGCATCATTCACCTTAGTATCATTTTCTCTCCCTGAAAAGCACACATTCCTTTTAGCCATTACTCTACCTTCAGTGTCTGAGGGTTTTTTTTTTCATTATTATTGCAGCCCTCTAAAAGGAACTGGTGCTGCAGCCGAGGTACCATTCACATCAAACAACAAATAATTACCTTCCATCATTACAGATTGAAGTCCTGTAATAGTTACCTCTTCTGGGATGACATCACATTGCAGTACACCACAAACAAGTGAGCCAGCAGTTCACTGGCCTTTTCTGAAGGGTAGACACCTGACCTCTTACTCATTGTTTTACTATAGGTTAGTATTTATTTCTTCCAGGTGTAGTTTCTTTGCAGTTGATGGCTTTTTCCCTTCCCAACTTATTATAATCAGCACATACACTAAATACTCTCTTTTAAATTGCTTTCAGCCTTACTCGGCTCCATTTGACAAAATTGCAACAGCTCCCACTGCTGATTTTATTAATAGGTTTAAGATGCACTCTGAATTCAACCAATGAGAGCAAATACATTTAGCATGCTACAAACAACCTGGGGGAGATGATTAGTAGACAAAGACAGGATATTTTTATTTAAAAAAAAAAACAACCAGATGTGTGTTTTGTCTAATGCAAAAAAATGTGGGTGACATTCAGACAGTGAGTTCTTCATTTCTGATTTTAGCTAGAAGAAAAACAAGAATTCCTCCTCAGGATGTGCAATCTAAGCCTTCACTGAGAGCACAACTCAAGAATTTATTCAAATTCTTAACATGAAAGACAAACCAAAAAATAGTAAGGGATGAAAGATGAAAGTGTGTTCCATGAAAATCTGCCATGTTATTTAAGCTTAAAACTCTGTACTATTTTTGTTGTCTGGAAGACAGACTTAAATCAGTATGGGTTAAATTTCTTAAACACCAGTACAAACAGGCTTTAAAAGAAACAAGCTTTCTTCTTTGGTTTTCATGCATTTGATACAGATAAACCATTTTTCCTTTGCAAGACCAGCAATATAAACTTGACACAAAGTTAAGACTACAGCAGTACAGCAAGAAACTGCTGAGCATGGGGAGCTACGCCTTCATTCACACATTCATCAAACGTACTCAAGTAGCTTTTTTTCCAGCTGTATTTAAATGCTCCAGGGCCCAATTTCCAATCTGAAAGGTATTGTTGCACACAGCTACAAAGAGATTTTCCTCCAGTACTGTAACATCACTGCAAATTCTGGGAGCTATTGCCAATCTACTCTACTTTTAAGCATGTGCACACACCAGTTTTAACATCAGCATAAAAAAAATCTGTATATACCTGACCTGAAACTGAACCAGAACTAAAGCCCACCTCTTGCTCAGCAAGGCAAAGCAGTCATAAAGCCAGAAACAAAGAGAATCGTTATCTTGTCAGACTGAATTGCCTATTCTAAAGCAAAATAAGCACTGCCAAGTTACAGCAGAACAGCAGATGATTCTCTCTTACCTCTCGGACTTCATGGAGCTGACCAGATCTCTGGCTCTTTGCTCTCCGAGCAGCTGCAGGTGATTTGTGATGTGTGATGGTTACAACAGTTGGCCCACTCTGATTCGTG
Organism: Thryothorus ludovicianus; assembly: GCA_013397245.1. Taxonomy (NCBI): domain Eukaryota; kingdom Metazoa; phylum Chordata; class Aves; order Passeriformes; family Certhiidae; genus Thryothorus; species Thryothorus ludovicianus. The sequence goes on from VZTB01015764.1 coordinate 187,364, forward strand.
TGTTTCTGGCCACTTGGAGATGCAGAATTTACTGTCCCAGGTGGCAGCAGAGATGAGCTTCTGCTTCGTGAGGATGAGATGCTCTAGAACAAGCAATAGGATTGTGACATTAGCAACCTTTACACAAGTAAAATTTACAATTCAGGCTATACATTTGTATTGTTCTACTTTTCTCACAAACCTAAATCTGGAGGTGTAACTGATTTATTCCTTCTGAACCTATGCATGGCTCAGCAGAGATGTTCTTGGAAACACTAGAGCTATTGCTTTTGTTTCTTGGCTTGTCTGAAATTGGTCTTTGCAAAAATCTTCACCAATTCTTACATAATAATAATATTCTACTTAGTTCCTTCAATCCTACTTTTTAGGAAAGCTTAGGAAAGATTTTGCAGACAGAGTAACAACAACAAATATTTTTTATGAAACCATTCACCTACAATTCACCAAACTGGTTGACCAGCAAGGAAGAAAAAAATGTTAATGCTTTCATTTGATGAAATTCTGAAATAATGTGTTATTGTTTTCAGCACCAAAGGAGGTGCAATTTTGGCAAGGCCAATCCACACACCAATTAAATATTAACATTTGAAACAAAACATGGCTTAAAGAAAACAACACATTTTGGAGTAAGCTTGAGATAAACCCAAAATACAAAAAAGGCTAGAAATAACTCCAACGGTATCTCCAGTATGAATGCTTTTAACACCCAACCTATAAAATCAGTCAGGACATTGGGTTTTTATCTAACTATCTGTGTCAGCATTGCTATTTCAGTTTGCTCTCAAACACAAGTTATCCTGGAGATCTACAGGACACCAACTCTCAGTCAAGCTCAGATGGGCACCAGATCACCATAGGACACCATATATAAAAGTGCAATATAGAAAAGTTTTTCCCTTTTATTTGAACTGTTGATTGCATCTGTAAGGTTAAACCTGAAACTTTTACCTCATGAAACACAAACCAATTCAGAGTGAAAAAAATACACAGCCCCATGAGTAAAACACCTTTCCACCTCCCCTTCAAACCCTGCACAAATAACAATGGCAATCTATAACATTGCTAAGACAGTCACTATCAACATGAGGTACTTCTGAGCCTGCTAGTGAGTACACTAAAGTATTCCTTGGGTATAATCTCTCTTATTATACCTTACAGGTCATTTTTTTTTTTCCAATTCTGTCGTAATCCTCAAACCAAGGTGAACAGGTTCCAACTAGCACAGCAATTAAAGTCAGGTCTCACGTTACCACCACACTGACTGTAAAGGACAAGGCAGATTATTTGGCACTGCCAAGGAGAAGGAGTGAAACAAGTAACACAATCCCTCTGCCACCACCACATAAAACCAGACTTCAGACTTTTTGAGGGTTTAAAAAATGGGTTATCACATTGTCAGTGTGCAAAGAGCTACTAATCTCATAGAAATAATTATTATTCCATTGGTCTAGACTTAACATTTACAAATGCTTCCAAGAATGAAGGTCTGACTGTTTTTGAAATTAATAGGTTCTTTGTTACCATGGCCAATAAGATTATAATAATAATCATCTGTTCAAAAATTATCCACCCTGGCTGATAAATCACAATTGCATTAAAACTGGATTTGACTCTAAGGCAAAAAAGCAACATGAGGTGTAATTTGTCAGAAGGACACAGAAGGTTGCCAGGTTTATAATTCATCTTCCATTTGAAAGAGCATGGCTTAGACATAAGTACAATTAAATAAGAATCAGAGGAAAAGGTATTTGGTAGAAAGAAGAGGATGAGGGAAACTGAATTTCCTTTTTCAAACATACATCCCACAGAAAAGGGACATTTCTAGTATATAAGAGCAGAATATACTTCACTAATGTTTGTTTTTCAAACTGACTAGTATCAGAATACTTATAAACTAAATTTAGAGTGTAAAGGAAGAACAAGATAATTTTAGGTTTTTTTAATTGAAAAATCAACTTCTCTTTTAGGTTAATCAAAGTTACTTTTGTTTAAGTATTAAATCTTTTGAGATTCACTGACATTTTAGTATCATACTATCACAATAATAAAAATACACAGCTGCTACTTTCATACACCTAAACAGATCCTAAGATTCAGACAAACAGCAGTGATGTAAAACAGTGAGTTTTCCAATTAGTTTCACTTAAAAAAAAACAATATTCTGTGAGAGGTAAAGTTTTACTATGTTTTGATTTTCTTGAGGGACAGCAACAGATCTGCACATAACGAAAGTTAACACGAAACATATATGAAACATATATGCAAAAATCCATGCACTAGTTCAGACTGTGGGACCAGAGTACATTTAAGTTGACTTTTCCTAAGCTTTGCCAAGGTATGTGGCAACTCACAGCAGCTTCTGGTGAGCAGTCATTTAGGGTATAGAGTTTGGGGATCAGAGAGAAAGAGAGAAAGAGCAAGAGAGAAAAAATCAATAAAAACAGCCCATCCCTAATTTCAGCAGTGGGTGGTGCTCAAGAAGGCTGTTCTGCTACAGGGACAGTAGGTAAATCTCTACATACACAGGCACACAGCCTAGCAAGGGCTGCCTATGATCCACTGCCTGGTGTGCCTGACACTCCACTCTGTTGTAGGGCAAGGCAAGGAGCTTTGTGACCTCCAGGGAGAGATTACCTCTGCCAGCACATCTCCTAGAGCCCCCTGCTTCCCCTTGCAGAAGAGGAGAGTCATCAATCCCACGGAGCTCATCCAGTCATGGAGACTGGCAATCTGGAATTTGCACATACATAGTCTGTGCCAAGTATCAGAGCTAAATACATTGGTGCATGATCAGCTCCTACAGGTCTATAAGCAAGCTCTGCTCACCTCTTTGTTTTCTGTCCCTTTATACCCTTCACCCATCCATAGTGACCCAATATTTCCAAATAATGTGCCAGAAAATTCTCACTGGCCCACAACACAAATACTTTGGTATTATTCTTTAGAGGGCATCTGTAACATACAAACTTCAAATGAGCTCAGCACCAGCATCTCTGGCTATCCATGACGCTATCCCTAGGCAAGGTCCCATGACAAACATAAAAATTTGCAACTCAGAACTTGCAAAAATCAGTCACAGCCAGTATGCATGCAAATGTCTGCAGGAGGCACTTTTTACATCCACTCAAAACCTTTCCAAGTTGGGCTCCATTCCTGCACTGCCACGGAGAACAGCAGCAGAGCACTGTGCCTGCTGCATCCAAGAAAATGGGGGAAGCATCCAATTCCTTCTGACAGCTTCTTCCTGTCATTGCCAGAGGAAGACTCTCCAGGAACTGCACACTCAGCCCCTCAGGCACTTCTGAATTTTACAGCACATTGTCAACACCTATGTCTCAGCCAAATACTTGACTCTTCTTTTGCAGAATTTCTTGAGATTAAACACTGGGAATGACAAGCATCCCTTTTGCATTGACACACAGCTGTGCAAAAATTAGAATTTTCCATTTCTGTTAAAATGTGAAAACCTATGTGAAGTCTTCCACCGTTAAAAGCACTCTAATTATAAATCACACTACAACAGCCATTAAATTCACACTCACAGGAAATCAAAGCAATGACAGTAACTGATGGGCCTTTATGCCTAATCCCCTGTTCTTCCCCTAGCACTGCTTGTGTGACTGATTTGTCCTTCTAATTATTATCCTATATAATTTTCCTGGTCTCGCTGCCTTCTGGCTCTCAACTAAATAAATAAAAGATAGCAAAAAGTCTGATGAAAGGAAGACATAAGCTCTTCAACAATTAGTAATGCAGAGTGCCAATAATGAGTCAACAAATCCACAGGCTGAAGCATCCCAAAAGGACTGCAGATTTTCTTTCCTGAGGCTACACTTTACCATTGCACCAATATTTCACCTGCTAATAAAATGAAACCAATAAAAGAATAATAAAGAAGCTAATAAAAGATTCATTTGTAACTTGCATGCATATGGGTTTTATGACCTAAAGCTAGCTAAAGTATGCTTCACTAAAACAGATTTGGGTTAAGATTTTTATTTTAGTAGTCTGTCCACCCCCAAGATAAAAAAGCATTATAATGAATGCTTCCACTTGGATATCAAAAATCCTAACAATTAAAAGAATGGAAATGCAGAACAGTAAGCTTGAACTATACTAATGTTTTCATGACTCATTGTCCCAGGAGATTGCCCTTCCTGTTCACAAAGAAGCTGCAGTGTTTTTCACCATTTACCAGAAGCAAACAATTTTGTTTATTTTGGAAAGTAAATGCAATGTTCCAGAGATCAATAAAATAATTTCTGAAGTGAATTGTCATATCTACTTATGGCTGATAATCATTATTTTCACAGGCACTGTGCCACAGATGTTTTTCTCAGAATAATAATTACCAAAATGACACTCCTTTACTCCTCTGCATATATACAGCACAGAAAACCAATTCCTCCATGCAGCTTTAGAGCTATGGAAAGTCACATGCTATCAGAAAGTAATTACAATTTTGAGACACCACCATTCAGTTTTTTAATTCCCATCTACTTCTTTTCCAATGCATCCTAAGTAAACAAACACTGATAAAAGATAAACATAGACACAGTTCTGCTTCATTTACATTATAATCATTCACAAATATTAAAATGCAAATGACAGAATCTACATAACATCCAATCTTCAGCACTGCAAAGGGACCAGCTTATGATGTTTTGCATATTTCTGTCAAGCACCATCTACGGTACCAACTTTTCCAACAGAATATCATACTGCTTTCATCATCTTCAGTAAGGCAATATATGTCTTATTTTAAGCAAGAGACCATGATAATCATTCTATCATAAAATCTTTTCTTCATCAAGAATCATTTGAACATGCTCAATCCTAAATTGATTTTCTTCCATTTCTGTTGAAAGATTTTAGAAGCAGTGAGCAACTCTTATTTTCACGAAGCTTTCAAAGGGAGAAAAAAAGATGTCAAATACACACCTATCAATAGCCAAGCACTGCTGCCCTCCCAGCCTCACTACTGTAAGAATTTCAGTGCATGTTTTAATTAGAAGTGCCATTCTTTAGTTGGCTTCTGTAGGTCAGGGATGAGAGGAGGAAGCAGACAAGCATACCAACAGAGGGAACAATGAAGCTTAAAGACAAAGCAATTTGACATGCACAGAAGAACCAAAACAACACTGAGAAGGACTTGACATTTTCACTAATTTGGCTTAATGAAAAGTTATCATGCAGATGTTAAAAATACCCAGCCAATGATCCATTTAGAAATATAAAGGTATCTCCGTGGCCATTCATTACTAAGACAAAAAGAAACCTGATAAAACCAAAGATCTATGACAGTCATTCTTCCAGCTGTGGAAAAAATTACACATCTGCCTCATAACAATTTGATAAAGGAGTTAAGTTTGAGCCATTACTGCAGGTGCTGTTTCACATCACAGCCAAAGTGCTACTCTGGTTGACACTTGAAAGGGGCAGGTTTGGATTTTGTTTTTCCTCCAGCATTACTCCAGAGAGTGAAGCAAGTAGAGAACCAGAGACAGAGATGCACATTCCCCAGAGAGCTAAATTCTTTTGAATAGGATGCCATTTTTTCTACTTCTGATGCCCAAGTTAACACAGAACTGGAAACATGACAAAACCCACACAAAAGGTGGCAGCAGAAGGAAGGGAATTGGATTGCAAATTACAGCTGCAAGGAATCGGCAAATGAGTTCAGCTTAAAGATGAATCCACATCATCCAATTTTAAGCAGCTAGCTCACTGTGCAGTGAGCTAAAGCACCCAAAAGCTGAAACAATGGAGAGTCTGTCTCCTTATTCTAACACAGACCTCAGCTGAAAGTTACCATCCGAGCACAGAAGCTACTTCATAAGATAAAGGTTCTGTTCCCTGTCACGTTCCTGAAACATTGAGATATCCAAGGGTTATATGCAAATCCAGCAAGCAATCCACACACTGGCATTAAGAGCTGGTTTAAAAACCTGTGTTTGTTTTCAGTAGTGCTTTTACAGCCACCATCAGTAAACAGTCAAGAAAAAAGGAGCATGAAACAGCAGAACTAAAAAGCTTGTAACAATTTCTGGATACAAAATTATTCTTGGAAGTTACCACTGAAATTATGCATAAGCCTACTCCTTCTTGGAAGCATTTTATATCACTGAATTCAAATTTGACTAATGCTTTAATTAAAGCTTGTACAAAATATTCACTTAGAATAGTCTAAAAGAAGCACCAATCCTATCCAGACAGAAGATTTCTTCCAATACAGTTATGGTTACCATGTAACCGGTTGAGCAATCTGTAATTAAGTGAAATGAGACTTGTATGGGAATACCAAGAACATTAAGATTATCTGACAGCATGGGAATTATTTGCCAGAGAACACTTTTCTCTTACTGCTTTTTTTTTATGGTTACCATGTAAAATTTAATTAAAACAAAGTCAGAGACTCAGCTTGTGTTACATCCATTCATTAACTGTGCCGCTCACTTTTGGACTATTCATTAGGACACAACTAAATTTAGTGTTTAGTATACAACTTTCTCTTTCTTTTTTCAATCACTTCTCTATTTAATTTCCTCCACCACTCCAATCCCAGTTGAAGCTTTAAAAACAGTCACGACAGCAAGTCATTCAGTAGCATTTTGAAGCAGGCAGTAGCTGCAAAAAAAGAAAGAAAACTAATACTGATCTAAATAAAGTGCAGCAAGAAGGAATGCTCTTCTCTGAGTATTTCACAGAAACAGTGACACAGCTTCAGCTTTGGAAAACATCCTCCAAGTGATGATGTTTTTCTATGAATTCCCTTCCAATAATATCTATTCAAGACTTTAAAAATGTGTTCTCTCTCCAGTATGAATGACCTGTCACTAAGAGTTACATTGCTGGTATTCCTGGGAACCTTGCCACTGCTTGCCTGGTTATCCCATTATTATTTTTTTCACATTTAAACTATATCCCACTTGCATAAGATAAAATATACCTCTCACTGCATATTTTTCACTTCCCATTTTACCTCATTCAAGTGTATGACTCCTAAAGAATAGCGAGAAATTTCTGCATCTCAGTATTCCTGTGAAAAAGGTGAATTTAAGCTGAAGAAGAAGCTGGGAGCAAACACTCAGATTCCAACTTTACAGATGCTGTTCCCAGCAGAGACAGAGCTTGGATTCTGTTCAAACTTCAAGCTCAAAACACATGAATATCTGCCTGTTCATAACAGTTAGATGAGAGACAGATAATTTGCCATTTTCACTTACTATGGCCCTTAAGGTATACAGAAAGGGAGGAATAAAAAGATTCTGCTGCCAGCAGAATAACAAATCACATCATGACAGTCCCATCAATGGTAGAGCTACTTTTAACAAAACCCAAAAATACAGATTTTTGTCAAGTCCTCTATTATGCAAAAGTAGGTCCAACATATACCCATCTCTGTACTATTACAGACCTTTCTAGGTAATTCCAGACCCTAAGCTACACACAAAAGAAACAGTAAGGTGGCTAAAATAGCAGCATGCTATTTTATGTAAATTTAAAATATTGTAAAGAGCATGTTTCCACTCCGAAGCTAGTAATAATTTAGTATAAAGTACCATCATCTACCAGAGTAAGAAAAAGAAATGAAGCAATTCTTGCTTCTCTTACCTCCTCTCAGGCAGTGGATATGAAGTAAGAAACTTTGAGGAAAAGAAAAAAAATTAAAAAAATAAAAGAAAA
>VZTB01015764.1:213468-236383 GCA_013397245.1 Thryothorus ludovicianus
CTGCTCAGAGCACTAATGAGTCCAACAGTGACTGACACTACTCTGTATTACTCTTTCAACAGTCTCTCCTTTAAGCAGGGACATGCACACACACACATAGAACACATTTCCAAGATAGTAATATAAGAAGACAAATCAATAATGAAGTGAGATTTGACCAAGGGCAGTATTTTATGGAGATTTCTGTCTGCTACCTGTCACATTCTGCAGGAGACTTCACAGATTGACTAGAGAAGATGTGACCTTTGCTTGGTCTTTCCGCTACTTGCTATTACAACATCCACAAACAAATCAAATATATTCATTTGACAGCCTAATTCTCATGAAACATAATGAGAGACTCGCAGCAAGTTCAGTCATCTAACATAATGCCCCCACAACACGTAGTCTCAAAGCCTGGAATTGCTGGTTTTGTATCAGCATTACCATGCAACAGAGCTCAAAGGAAACCACATCCCACTGAATTTGTGTGAGTCAGCCAGGTCTAAATCACAGTTTTAGCTCAAAATACTATCATCAGTAATTCAAATTCTCTACAATCTGCAGCTACTAAATTTTAGCAATCCCAAACGCAAACACCCCTGAAAAAGGCTGTTGAACAAAAAAACTTATATTCAATTGAAATATGCCCACAACCCTCTCCTTCACCTCAGCAACTAGAGCTTGCCCTCTGAACTACATTGCTAGAAGATCATAGAAGGAAGGAAGGAAGCAGTAAAGCCTCACAGAGTCACACACCCTGTGTCTAATACACACCATCTTCCACTGGCCACATCCTAAGCTTTATTATCATTTCCCTCTTAGGGTGTACCTCTGATGAACTGAACTCTTATTTGCAGAGACAAAGTTGGTCTATGTTTTCCTGACTTTTACCACCCAACTCTTCCCCTCTCTTCTCCAACAACTTGCATTCCTCAATGGTAAGAATTAACTCAGCACTACTGTTATTGAATATTATGTCCCATCCAGGAGAAGCACATTCAGACATCTCTAGATTTTTGGAGCTCTCTTTTGCTGCCAAGAATTACAGACTGTATACAGAAAAGCACTCAGCTATGAGAAAACCAATATGACCCTGAGTTTTTACGCCAGACCTAATGTTAGTTAGGATTTCACCTGGAGACAAAATACTTTCAGGGACTGAAATATTAATGAAACAAACAACAAAGGCACAGAGAGTGACCCTGGACAACAGCACAAATGCTGACAAAGAGAAGGAGACAAGCACTGGATGACAAACAAGGAGATGGCCTAACACCTCCAGGCATGAATGTCAGGCAAACTATTCAGGTAATCAGACCACAAAACAGCAAAGACTGCAAACAGAAGTCGCTCAAATTACAAGACTGCTCTAGCTTCAATTCGAGTAGCTGTAGAGTAGTTCAGCTACTTTCAAGTAGTGCTTTTTGCTCAATCTAACAATGAGAGTACAGAAATTAGGAGGATCATTCAAGTCGTATCTTAAGCCAATTACAGAGACAAAAGGAGTCTGTCATCTCAGCCCAAACTACTTGGCCTCAATGTCTCCACGTTAAAAGCCAGGGAAATTATCTATTTAGGTAAACCCTAATGTTCCTCACATAGTCCCATATTCAACAATAACAGCCTGTAGTGATAAGTCAGGAATCTTCAGGGAGTTGACTTGCACATTAATAAAAAGGAGTAAATGTCAATGCAAGCAAAATGGCCATTGGAGTTCTTTCAAATTCATTTTTACTGCTTACTGGAAACCAAGGTTGCTTTAGGACACACTGCAAAAACCACACAGGAAAGACATGCAACTCTACTGAAAACTCTATTCTAATAGCTGCACTATTTTGTATTTAGTAATTTTTGAACTATTAAATAGCTAAATCACTTAACTATTATTACTTCTCTCTTCCCTTATTTTTTATTTTTAAACATGAAACATAAAAGTTTAGATAGGATTCATAAACTGTTTTAATAAAAACATGTCACCAACCTGAAAGTTTTCAACAGAAACATGATGCTGAAAATTAATTACAACAGTCACATCATGATTTATTGAGACAGAACATCAGTTTTACTACAACCACTCTGCTGCCAACAAGCAAGAGACAATCTAGAGAGGAAACAAAGTGGAGGCATGAAGGAGCAGACAAGCAGAACAGTTTGGCAATGGAATGTGCCAAAAGGTTTCCATTTAATCTACCTAAAACTAAATAAACAGAAGTCTGAAGAATCATTTGACACTGCAGCCTAAAAAAGCACTTTAATAGTTAGACTTCCAACCACCATCCAGAGCAAAACACTACTGCACCAGATTATATGTACATTAGGCTAATTATTAGGTTAGTGAAAATTGAGGGGTTTTGCTACTTCTCATGAATTTCAGAGATATTTAATTCTCTTCAAGTTACTGATATGAAATTCTAAAGAACATGACACACCCCTGGAAACCAAAACCCTTTAAAAAAACTATATTTAATCTTATTTACATTTTATGTAATCTCCATGGATGAAGACTTAGGAAATCAGTACAGACATCCTCTTAGCATTGCTTCCATTCTATGTGAACACTTCCATTCCAAAACTACTTTACTGAAGCAAATACATGAAGTATATTTGGTATTTCTCAAATATAATTCCTTTCTGATCAGTTAACTAAAATGAAGAGGGGAAAAGAAGGTTAAACTTCAGAAACTCCAACTCATATCTCCAAACTCCATTCTCTCCATTTAGGCTGAAACATGTTTACATCTCAGTCCACAGCAATGGTGCAAAATAAACAGCAACAATAACTCAATCAAGTGTTACATCACATAATTGGGCAAAATGAAAAAAAGCAGTCCTTAGAAAGCACAAGTGAAATCAGTTGTAAATTCTCTCCCTCTGTCCTCACGGAAGAATTACTGAGTTGCTCTTTAAACACCTAGTTCAGCTGAACTAGCCTTCCCCTATTTGACGTCATGCAGAACTCCTGCACTGTCACCTGAAAACCTGCTCTGTCCCCATCACTGCCCAGTAGCAGCACAGAGCAACAGATCCCAGTACAGCCAATCCTGGAATGAGAGCTGGAGTCAGAATAACACAGCCAGGTCAGTCTTTGGGTAGAGGGGAACTTTGCAGAGTCATGCATACAGCAGGAAAAAAAAAAAAAGAAAACAAAACAATTCCTCTGCAACTACAAACATCACATGAAACCACTGGATTGTCAGTAACCTCAGCTGTAGGTCTGTGTGGATACACTTGACCCCAGGCCATAACTTGATACAGGCTGATTAAAAAGACACATGCTCGGTGGTGAACCTGTCAGCTAGAAAGCTCCTGGCTCAGGTACAAGGGAGTGAAGGTGCCTCAGGAAAAATATTTCTAAAGGTGGTTTCAAAAGCCAAAAATGCAAGGAACCAAAGTACATAACAAGCTAACAGCTAAAATGAAGACACCCATCTGGTTTACACTATCGCCAAGCAGCCAAGTACTTCATTGCATAAATATTCCTATCAGGATGGATCCAACTGGAGCTCTCTCTGAACTGCAAATGAACTGCCAGCGGACTCTCCCCTTGAGCAGGGATGCAGCTCAAGGTTTAGGATTCCTTACTTGACCAAGAGATCCTTCCTTATAGGAAGGAGAGATCCCTTACGTGTGACAGATTCTTGGAGACAAACCAATAGCACACTGAGTTAACTCTAATGAAACATTGCCAGTCCACATAGCTGCCTTATATTATTAAGATACTGTACAGATAATTCCATTACAGGTCAATTTTTGTCCAAGCCTGAGACTAAGATTGGATCCAGCTCCACGTATTCTCCATAAGGAGTTAAGAAAGCAAGAGGGGGGAGTCCCCTCTGAACATTGTGACTCAACATGAGGGTCCTCCTTTCTCTTTGCATCTCTGGTTTACACGTGAATCATTCTAACTTGATTCCATTTCAGCTTTCTGTGTGTATTTCTTCCATTCAGCAATTAACAAGGTGAACCTTGCAATCAACCTTACTGAATCATGTCAAATCATTGCTAAACCTTTTTTTAGTCCATCAAATTTATTTAACTCTGTCAATTTATTATTTTGCCTCAGTAAAATGTATTGCTGCTTCTCTCTTTTGAATGAGGTGCATATTGTACTCATACACAACAAGGTCACATGTATTTGTGATTGTACACAGCAGTCCTGACTTGACAGCACAGAGAAGCTCACTTGTTGCCCCATTACCAACCTTCAACTACCCCAAACTCCTGGCATGTAAGCTTTTACTCAATTACATGCAACTACTTTCTCCCGGGCTGAAAAAACAGCCTGCTCCACAATAACAACTACTTTACAAATAAGACTCTTAGTCAGTCAGAAAAACACGGTAGTAAGAACAATGTGCACCACTCAGCACCAGCAGTCCTGCCAAATTAGTTTTTGCTGTGTTCATATTTTAAAATTACAAAGCTCTTTTTTTCAGGAGCCTCCTACATCACATTACATATGTTTCTGTCAAATCCCCTGCTGCATCTTACTGAATGACTGAGAAGAGTCACAATGGCTGATCAGCTGGCAGGTAAGTACTTTCAAATAAAATTTGATGTCATTCTTAATACAAAAGCAGTCAGTCTGCTCTACAAAAGTCAAACTCACTAGTAACTTTTTTAGAGCTTCATAATTTCTGTCATTCCTATAGTTACAATCACATTACTATTAAAAACAATTTGGAAATTGCTGATCTCATCCAACCTCCCATACAAAAATAATTCCTTTGCCATAACTGAAACTATGAATTTTCAAGCTATGAACAGCTATGAAACAACAGCTTCAAAAGGAAAGTTTAAATCCTTCCTTTTTGAAAGAAACTAGTACATGGGTATTAAAGAAATTAGGCAAATAATGACAATATTATAGCAAAATCAAATTATTTTAAACATGCTGACAATGTCTCTGCTTATCAATGGCACAAAGCAGAATGACCTGCTTGGAAAAGATAGAACTATAGAACAATGAACTAACTTAATGGGACAAATAAAACATCCCTTAAGAGTGCTTCTAGTTCAACTTCAGATTTTGATAGTCTCTCAGGTCAGGTTTGTGCCCTCCCCTTTAGGTAAAGGTAAAGAGCAGCATTAAACATAGCAAAACAGCAGGCTTTTTTCACCATGACAGGAAGTAACACCAAGTTGTGAGATATCTATTAAGACTTTAAGTTTAATGGTTGTAGTAACAGCTGAAACCCCAATCTTACTTCTAGTGCCTGAACATTTAGGCTACATTTCGAACTTCTTCATGGAACTCTATAGTAATAATAATGGAATGCTACAGGGAGATTTAGAAGCTTAACCATTTCCTCAAGTAGCAGATATAAGCTGTATGTTTTCCTCCACAGCTTTAAAAAACAGAAGCAAGTAAAATTACTCAACCACACTAAGTTCTCTTCAGCAATGACCTAGAATTTATTTCAATGTCTTTCCAGCAAGTGTAGTTTAAAGACTTCTTCCATTTAGCTTTTTTCCTCATCCCTAATTATGATTAAAAAAATCAATGGTGAGTTAAGTACTTCTCTACTTCTCCACTTGTCTGTAAGCATTTTTTTGGTTTATCAAATGTTATCAACTGTTTGCAAACAGTCTTAATAGATGCTACTCCTTAGTTTCTCTTATCTGACACCACAAACAGTCAACATTTGATTTATTTCCACTTCTTCCTTCCCCAAAAAAATAACTCCTCTTGCTCATTATATCCGAGACATTTAGATTACAATCAGAAATGCTCAAGCAAAAAAATGGAGGGTAGGGGAAGGTCCAAAAAGAAATATCCCAATTGAAAATTTGAAAATTTGCAGTGTTCTTTGGTACTCTACTACCTGCCTTCATCACACTCCTCAGTACTTAAACTGGTCCTGCACTGCAGCATTTGACAAGGTACCCTTCTCTGCTTTTCATTTTGACACTGAGAAGCAGACAGCATAAAAGAACAGTAAAAAAAAAAAACTAAACAAAAAAGAACCACAAACAAACAAAACCAAAAACATTCCACAAATTAGTTGGAGAAAAAAACCTCCTAATAACAGACTAAAACACTAGCAATAATTTTAAGTATATTCTCAGACTCCTCTAAGAGTAAACCTCATGCTTGTGTTAGAACTGCAATAGCCAGCTTGCCTACTATGCAGTCTCTGAAAGAATGAAAGAGCAGGTAACAACGCACAAAAAGAATTTCAGGAAAAAAAATGGATAGCAGGGATTTCAAGAAACAGAACTTTTTTCCTGCGAAGGGAAACACAACAGGTAATTTCATTTTTTCCTCCAGCAGTATAAACTTGGCACAATTAAAGTGAACTTCTAACCCTCTGCTGGCAAATGTGCACAGAAAGAAGGTGTGAGGGGAGTGGAATAAACCAACTCACAAGTGTAAAATACTCTTTCAAACAGAAGGGACCCATCCAAGAGTCCAAGTATCTAACAGATGACAATACCACCAACAAACCAAAAATGCAAGCACAGAATAAATGGAATTAATTAATAAATAAACAGCCAGAGCACAAATAGTCTTCACATTTCCAGAACCAAGTTAATTTCATAATTCCATTATTTTTCCGTTAAAAAGCAGGCAATTCAGCATTCTAGTAATTAAATCCAGTTGAGGGAATTATTTAATTAAAGTTAAATGATTGAGAAATTAAAAAATGAGAAAACTCAGTGTGAGAACTCAGAGTAGGTATTTTCAGTCTCTCAGACATCTGCTCCTGATGTCCTGATACCATCTCAAGCAAAAAATATCTGTGAGAAACTGCGCTGTATTTTTGCCTATACCAGCTGCTTTCTCTACTGCTAGTGACAGTTCCACTAAGCTTTCCAGCACCCTCAGTTGAGACACCTATTTCCACTTCTTGTGCTCAATCTGTTCAAGTGCCACTTTTGAAAAATCAATTTTTAAGCTCAAGGGAAATAAAACCTACAAAAAGCATCATGTCATTAACCTCCTCTCTGGAACCTGAGGTCACAGCTCATCTACCTCTAAGTTTTAGCACCTGTAATATTTTCATATCTGATCTCCTTACTTTCAAATGCTTTCTCTGCCTCAGTCCATCTCCTCTAGCACTACACCCCCCAACACTTGCTGTAACAGTATCAAAAAGCAAGATCAAATAAACGGGAGAGAGATCCTTAGAACACGGAAAGGAGGACAGGCGGACTCGTATCATTTATCCCATCCTGAAGAAAAGCTTAATACCCCACTGCCAACCTGTTTGTTCAGCTCAAGGAGCAAGGCTACAGCTGGCAGCTGCTCAGCTCCCAAGGCTTTAATTCTCCTATTTACAAACTAGCATAGGGAAAAGAGAAGAACCTAATTGATGAGCCATTGTAAGCTGCTCCAGCTTGCTTAGATGGTCCAGCTATTTTCTGCAGCTCGTCCCATAACTCAGAGATCCCCACTAGAAACCTCGTGCACAAGAAGCAGCCACCTAAGCCTCCCACCAGTTTTCACAGACATCTGACCCCTCCACAAAGGGCCAAAGCACAGGGAGACACTTCCAATACTTTTCCCTCTCAGACAGGAGCACTGTGTGCTACAGGAAGCCCTGAGATATATTTGAATAACCCACCAGCCTTTTGGTCCAGAGCACAGCAAAATTACAGTATCTGTCACAGGATCTCCTTTGGCCAACAGCGTTTAAACCACTGAGTGAAGAAAGCTGTGCCGTGCCTGCAGCCTATGCCTTGGGCCCAGGGGCTGCGAATCAGCCCAGCACAGCTGAACAGCTCTCACCATGGGATCAGAGGCACAGAGGAACCCTGGACAATGCAGTGCTGAGGGCACCAAAGCGTCGCTGAGGGCACCAAAGCGTCGCTGAGGGCACCAAAGCGTCGCTGAGGGCACCAAAGCGTCGCTGAGGGCACCAAAGCGTCGCTGAGGGCACCAAAGCGTCGCTGAGGGCACCAAAGCGTCGCTGAGGGCACCAAAGCAGCGTCAAGCACACCAAAGTGGCCCTGAGAGCACCAAAGCGTCGCTGAGAGCACCAAAGATACGTCAAGCACACCAAAGTGGCCCTGAGAGCACCAAAGCATCGCTGAGAGCACCAAAGATACGTCAAGCACACCAAAGTGGCNCAAAGCATCGCTGAGGGCAACAAAGCATCGCTGAGGGCAACAAAGCATCGCTGAGGGCAACAAAGCATCGCTGAGGGCAACAAAGCATCGCTGAGGGCAACAAAGCATCGCTGAGGGCAACAAAGCATCGCTGAGGGCAACAAAGCATCGCTGAGGGCAACAAAGCATCGCTGAGGGCAACAAAGCATCGCTGAGGGCAACAAAGCATCGCTGAGGGCAACAAAGCATCGCTGAGGGCAACAAAGCATCGCTGAGGGCAACAAAGCATCGCTGAGGGCAACAAAGCATCGCTGAGGGCAACAAAGCATCGCTGAGGGCAACAAAGCATCGGTGAGGGCAACAAAGCATCGCTGAGGGCAACAAAGCATCGCTGAGGGCAACAAAGCATCGCTGAGGGCAACAAAGTGGTGTCAAGCACACCAAAGCGGCCCTGAGGGTACCAAAGCGTTGCTGAGGGCACCAAAGCCGTGATAAGCACACCAAAATAGGGCACCAAAGTGGCCCTGAGAGAACCAAAGCATCACTGAGGGCACCAAAATATTGCTGAGGGCACCAAAGCGGCGTCAAGCACACCAAAGCATTGCTGAGGGCACCAAACAATCGCTGAGGGCACCAAACAATCGCTGAGGGCACCAAACAATCGCTGAGGGCACCAAACAATCGCTGAGGGCACCAAACAATCGCTGAGGGCACCAAACAATCGCTGAGGGCACCAAACAATCGCTGAGGGCACCAAACAATCGCTGAGGGCACCAAACAATCGCTGAGGGCACCAAAGCGGGGTCAAGCACACCAAAGCATTGCTGAGGGCACCAAAGCATTCCTGAGAGCACCAAAGCATTCCCGAGAGCACCAAAGCACTCCCGAGAGCACCAAAGCATCGCTGAAGGCAGCCAGGACAAAACACCACCGCGAAACACACCCGAGTGCTGTAGAACATGGAACCTGCCTACACCCCGCAAGCAGCACAAGCACATAAAGGCTGGAAAAAGCATTGCCAGAAAGCTGCAGAAGCAAGCCAGCAGTTTGAAGCCCTGACCCCCTGGCAAGGGCAGTGCAGCTGAATATGGCTGTCAGAACCCACAGGTTATCAACTGCTCGCTGCAACCCACTCTCACATTTGTGAGCTCTGCTTTGAGACACTGGTTGTTCTCACAGCTTCTTATGACTATCAATTCTAAATTAGTATCTTAATTAGAAAAGGAGGATAAGAGCACCAGTGCTTTTCCCAGCATAATTACATTTTCACTAGGGTTTTTACTATCAAAATATAACGACTGGGGGGAAAACTAGCAGTCCTGTTAGCAAGTTATTTAATGACAGAAGAAAAACAAGGAATTAGAAGTTTCTGGTGTTCCAGTCTCTGGCTGTGTTTTTCCCATCCAGAAGCAAAGAGACCCAGCTAGACAGAACTACTCCCAGATCACATACCCCAGCTTTCACTTCTGGGGAAAATTATCAACTTTCCCCTAACCAATGCAATTTGGGACTTGGGAGGAGAAGAGATAATTCTGAAATAAGCCTCAATAGCATGTTTGGATTAAAGTGGCCTCCCAGAGAGAAGCAGAGAGAAAAGAAGGAGTAGACAAGAAAAATATGAACCAAACATTTTATCAGCAGCCTCCAGATCCCTTGTACTATCTCCCGATGATGACTTTACTTGGCACAGTAAAATGCATTCCTTACTGGGTGTGGAACAATTGCAGACGTACTGAATGATGCCTGCTAAGTATTCAATGCATACATAGACTTAACCAGACAAGACCCGCATCAGCATCAATTATAACTGTAGTTTTTACAAACAGAATTTGGAATCACAGAAATGCCTTAGGATGTTCAAAATAGCTTGAAAAAAACAGAGGTACTGGCAACAGAATGGTGGACAGGGAAGCACAGCATGATTACACAGTTAATTTTTTAAAAATTGAATTTTACATAGTGATCTTCTACAAAAGGAAATGACAGTATTAATAAAGATTGCCATACTGTGTAAGTTGTTTTTTTACTATATACATTTTATGTTAAGGACTGGTAAGCATTTCATTTATGTTTTTAAAACGACAGAAAAAGCTTCAAGTATATTCAAGACTTCTCTAGTTTGTTTTTAGATCCATTAGCTTTCACGTTGACATCTTTTCAATATTCAGAAGCTATTTTGTTGAAGTCAACTTTTTAAGAACAAGAACCTGTCAAAGAAAGATACTGACCGTACTGTATTACAATAATGCAATCCAATGAGGTTCAAAGCATAACCACATCCCATCGATGGATATTATTGCATAAATTTTCAATTAGCTGCCTTGAGTCAGCAGAGTTCTACAGAGGTTATATCACAGTTCACCAATTTCTGTGCCAGACCTTCAGAGTTCATCCTTGTTTTGTAATGCCCTGTCCTCAGCAAGAATCATTGCCAGGAGATAGAAACTCTTCACTGTTACTTTCTAGTCTGCAGCTAAAAACATCAAGGAATAAAAGACCTCAAGAAATAATAAACTTCCTGTAAACTGAAAAATTAATGTTTAGATTTGAAAAACATCTTGTAATCAATGAGAGTAATTTGTAGACCTCACCAAGAAAGAAAAACAATATATATATTTAATTGAGCAAACATTTAATGAGAAAAAATGAGGCCAGTAAGAGATCCAGCATCTCTCATTCTAACCTTGGGGATGTTAAGCATCACATCTGATGCTTCAAATTTTGTGAAATATTTACGGTGTTTTCAGATGAAAAATAAAAACTTCAAAAAAAACTTCGGGTTTTTTAAGAAGACACTATCACCACACAATTTGGTGTTAAAAGTTTAAATAGAACAGTTGTACTACAAACCAGTTTTAGGAAGTATGATATTTTTATTGAGTAATGCATTGAAATACTGACAAAGTCATAAGCTCATGGGTGCAAGTTGAGTTGTTTTTTTTCTTTTACCATTTCTAACAAAACAGAAAATGAAATAGACTGAAACACCTTTTATCAGAAGTGTGCTCATCTTCATCAATCTAGGTCACTAGAGTATACCTATACAAAGCTTCTGTATTCAAGAATCTGGCTTGATTCTTCCTCACATTCATTTAGCTATTTTTGGCCTGAGGACATATCTACATTACTCATGCAATTTATGTGGAAGGAACTCATAGTAATAAGATCTGATTACCACCAGTGAAAAGAAAACAAAAATTTTAAAGGTCATTTTCAGGAGAAAAAGATACATATATGATGCCAGGAGACACCAGTTTTCAAGTCAATTTTTCATTCCTCCATTCCACTCTGTATTTTTTACATAATTAATTGAGGGTATATTCTCTATAGCTGTTCTAGATACAAAGTATTATGATATATTCTAAGTGAATACAGGAAATGCCAGACACTTTCTAGCAGGCAAATGTCATCTGAAAACATTTATTTCAACAATAATTTTTGCACAAGCTGATGGAATAAAACATCTGGTTTTAAATTTGTTCTTTTTTTTTTTTACTGCAATGGTTATGGGAGCTGTTCCTTTCACTTTCAAAATGCAGATAATTTAACATCTAGATTCTCAAACTTGAACAATATGAATGTTGGCATTTCTCCCAACTGTAACTTTCATTTAAAGTATTATTTCACTGGTAAAACCTGTCAGACAAGAAATATTCATTTCACTGTCATACACAAGGGGCTGAGAACTCACCTATGTTATACCAGTGCCATTTCTGTGTATACTTCTTATATATAAGAAGAGAAACACACAGAAGAAAAAAAAGAAGCAAAAGGCAAGTTAAGGTCTTACTCTGGGCAATTGCTGAAGTTCTCAATTTTGTGTCTTCCCTTCTGTTTCTTCTTCCTAGCATTTGAATTTTTATTTTCTTTTTATCCACATTCTAAAAAGTTCCCAGTTGGGAAGAACAAACATATCCAATAGAGTATTTTCTTCACACATCATATGGGAGAAAATACGATATACAAAGTAAGAATCTTGAAAACGAAATCAGCATGCTGGTTTCCTTCCAGCTCTTCTGCACCCAGCTTGTTCAAACAAACCTTTGCAGAAACTCGACTTTTCTTACATCATCTCAGAATAGCTGGAACTTTCCAACTTTCTGTGCCAACACTTCACAATCCAATAGTGTTTCCCTTGCCTCTACTCTTAGGACTATTAATTCACGGACTGAAATGGGAAGTTTAAGCTTCTATGTTTGGTCTTTATCCTGACAGCTGAAGCCATCTTTATCAAGTATCTTGTCAACACTGTCTCTCAGAAACATATGCATAGAATCCATAAGAGGGTGGTTTCATCAACATGCTGCAAAATATGCAGAGCATTAGCCTTGATCCTTCTGAAGAAAGAGTATTTAGACTTGTAAGCAACCATAACTTCTGAAGACCTTTATGGATTGCACTGCTGCTTTGTACACATGAACATATATATATTTCTAGAAACATTGTTCTATAAAATTCCAGATCAGTGTTCCAATCAAAAATGAAGAAACAATACTTATCACCTTAATCAAGAAAAAAGTTGCATCATCACAGGTGCTTGAATTCCCATATAAACAATACTGTGTTTAAAAGGGCAAAGGTAAGTCCGGCACATTAATATATATCCAGGCGGACACTGTCAGTAGCTTCCTCCGCCTGCTATTCACATCAGTCCTCTACTTGCCTGAAATTAGCTCTGCTACAGAAGGTGGCAAAGGGAAGAAAGTAAAACCAGAAAAATCCTCACTATGCATTCTGCAATTTACAACACACTACTTTCCTCACAATTTCTTGTGTGCCATTCTTAATGGCAGTATTAAAATGTATAAAAGCAAATTCTCTCACTTGGGTTTTTAAGACTTCATTATCAATTCATGTTAAACAACTTCTTGAGTTTTTTTTTAAAGAAGTAAAGGTCTGGCCTTATGCTGTCTTCAGCTGAGCATCCAGTTCTATCTCACTTCCTTTCATGGAATCACAAAACGGTTTGGGTGGGAAGGGACCTTAAAGAACATCCAGTTCCAACCCCTCCGCCACTGTAGGGAATCCCTTTCATTAGACCAGTTTGTTCAAAGCCCCATCCTACCTATTTGGCCTTTAACACTTCCAGGGATGGGGCATCCACAACTTCTCTGGGTAACTTGTGCCAGTGCCTTGTCACTCTCACAGTAAAGAATTTCTTCCCAACACCTCATCTAAACCTACTCTCTTTCAGTGTGAAACTATTCCCTCTTGTCCTGTCACTACAAGTGCTTTGCCTTCATCAGTCCATCCTCCAGACACTTAAACCCCTTTTCTAAAACTCTCCAGCCATTCTACTATTCTCTTTCCTCCCTTGTTCTATTGCCAAACTATCTCTTCCCTGTACTTGCATAATAAAAATAGGATGAATTTTGATACATGAACACAATGATCATAAAGCACACTAAGCTGGTAAGATAAAACAGGAGAAAGGTAGAGAAGTGAAGAAAGCAGAGACAAAACCCACACTACACTTTATGGTGTGGAAGGCAAATCTTTCAGCTAAAAAACAACCAAAATAAAAACACCAAAACCACACCAACCAAATAAACAAAAATGCCAAATACTTGATGCTTGCAGCAGTGAATAAATTGTTTTTCCCCTCCACTGTGCTGGTTTGGGTTGGGATAAAGTAAATTTGTCTACACCTTGATACCTTCTTCATGATTAAGTTCATTATTTTCCTTCTATCACTGTGATAAAAGCACTACATAGAAACTTGACACAACTCCAAATAATGGCAATAGACAAGAAACAGGCCTTTTCCTCTCTCCTTCCCTCCTCTTTTTTTTCATTTCATAAATTCAAGCACAAAAATAGCAGAATGCCTGATCTTGGCTGCATTTGCTTAAACATGTCTCCTTTTACTACAAAGATTTTTTCCATACTCGAAAGCTAGGAAAATACACACATCCCTCTCCAGCTGAGGTTAAACACACTACTCTGACTGCAGCTTGCAGATTTTCTCACAGTGTGTGCACCTTACCTCAGTGAAAGATGTGGCAACCAACACAGCTCTAACTGGAGTGTGGCTCACAATTCTGTATAAAAAGTAAACACTGAAGCTTTATCAACACACAGCCCCAACTTACATTTATGTACTTCCTGCCTCACCACTGCTCTTAACTGTGCTACAAGTCCATTATCAAGCAAATCAAATAAACATCAACTTGTTTTATAAAAAATCTTGTAGACCTGACAAAAGGCACACTATATAAGGTGCAGCTCTTAACACTGGAACAGATAACCCCTGAAAGACTGTGCAGTTGAAAGAAGCCATTTCCTCGGTCACTGAGAAATATGTACTTGATACACGAACTTGTAGTAGTAACTTACCCAAAACCACAGTAAAAATAGTAATTTAAAGATTTCAGCATAGGACCATCCAACGGACAGCCTAAGATCTTTTCAGTCAAGTGCCTCTTAAGGCACCTACAAATGCTGATATCCAACCACATTTAGCCTGCAGGAGGGTCCTAAACAAGCATATAGCAGTTAGTACTATACATCAGTGTATCCCTGACTTTTATTTTGAAGACTCATACTCCAATTTTCAAACTGCCATTTTAACAAAAAAATACCACCAACAAAATGGATAGGTAACACCTCACATATAATGAATGACAAAAAAAAAGGTTAAGGTTCATCAATACTTGGTGCATCCAGCTCCTCTTCATCCAAAACAATGAGCAAGCACCCAAACCACAGAAAATTACACATTAAACGCACTGAAAAACAGTTAAAAGATGGAGCTACCTTCAAAATATAACTAAATGAGGTTACTTGAGTGAATGTATTTCTAATAGGGTTTTTTGGCAATCGGTACTTGACTTTGGAGTGCTTAGCAATGACCTACATGGGAGGAAAAATTTCCATAAAGATTGCTGATGATATGAAAATAGGCTATCATCAGCCAACATCATGCTTTCCAATACTGTCAAAATAAAATTATATCTAGTGAAAAAAACCTCATAATTACAGGAGACAAGATTCACCTGGAAAAGATCTGACTCATAAAACTCAGGGTAAGGAAAATCTACTGATTATTTTGGTCAAATAATTCTTCCAACTTTCCTCAACTATATTTAAAAAAATATTGTCTTCCTAAACAAACAATTAACTGCTATTTTTGCCCCCTCAAAAAAATAGGGCCTGCACGCACCATGAGAAAGCCCAAGAAAGATCACTGGGGATATGCAAAAACAATCCAACTGTGGAGAGAGCAGTCTGCAGGGTGACAGCTACCACAGCAATCCTTTCCAACACTTTTCATAGACAAAATAAGGGTAGTGAAGTGCTACCCTTCACTTTGACACATCTGACACTCACTTGGGTAGCACTATACCATATGTTCCTGGATCAAGTAGTACACTGGATACCAGGAGAAAATGCCATAACAAGCACCAGGATGATGCAGTTTAAGTAAATAGACAATAACAAGAGTGTGGTATGGAGATACCTGTCTGGAGAACCCAAGAAGCAGCACCAGGGAACATGAGGTCTCAGTGTGGTCTGTAATCAGACTAACAATTAAACTTGGGACACAAAACTAACCACCTAATTTTTAAAATAATAACCAACAAAGACCTAAATAGCTAATAGTCTTTGAACTTCTTAAGCAAGGAATAAACACTGAGCTGGAGCAAACAGAATGCATTATCCTTGTATTTGATCCTAAGTGCAACTACAACTGAATGCGCACACAGGTCTGGTGTCCCATGTAAACAAAAACTTTGAAACACTGAATAACCATCAGGACCATCAAAAATTACTAGTTACTGGGAGAGCAGACTTGCAGCATGAAAACTCCATTGGTCTAGATTCCCCAAACACAGACAAAAGATAACCACTTAGCTGGCCCAAAAGTGATAAGAGGTATCTTCAGCCCAGCATCATGAGATTCAGTGAAGAGTTAAAGGCTGATACACACTAAGTGCAACAGGCAGTTTTTTAAGCAGTGATTAACTCTGGGCAAATTGTTCCCATGGCAATGATGAAGAATCCTCTATCACCAGGAGATAAATTCTCAGATCAATACCCAAAGAGAAACACAAGTCTAGACAGAACAGAAACCATGGCAAATACTATGGCTTGTGCTATACAATCCAGTAGTTAAGAATCTCCACCCTTCAGCTTTAAATTACCCAGTAATTAAATGCCATCTTGGAAAGTGAAGTGCAACAGCATTTAGACAGCATTTACGGCAACATTTTTACATGCAACAGTTAAGTACTAAGCAAACTTTGTCTCTCTGGATTACATTCCAAAAAGTAATCAAACATCTCAGGAAGATTTCCACAAAAGCCTCCAAGATCTAAAGCACAATGCCCAGACACTTGTAAATAAAGTTGCATTAGTTTATTTTATGGAAACAAATTGCATCTTTCAGTGAACCAAATTCACTACTTTTTTTTCATTATTCATTATAATACATATTTAACAAATACAGATGTACATTAAAAAGCCATCATTATGGCAATTTTTAGAAACCTTTTCACTTAGAAAGTTCTTAGAAAGTTAAAGGTCTTTTAAATATATCATAAAGAACAAAGTAAGAGTATTTGGTGAAGCTAAAGACCAAATAGACTCTTAGTGAACAATTGGTTTTAAATATAAAATGACTGGGGAAAACTTTTGAATACTTATAAAATTACTCCAGGCACATTACTTAGTTTAACAACCTACTGTCACTTCTCCTACACGAACAAAATCCATATTCATAAATTGGTGGGGCTTTTTAAATGAGCCAGCAAGCGCATGTGTGCTCCCTCTAACCACATTTATCATTGCCTTGCTTAGCACAGAAATCACCATTGAAAAAGCTAGCAGCAAAATGAGCCAATAATAACAAATCCCAGAGAAGGGCAAGTGTCTGTTTCAGTGCTAGTGCCAGCTGACACTTCTTTGCACTGCCTGCGAGCTAAGTGTGACATCTGGGTGAAAGGAAGACCACACTCTATTTTGACTGTCACTTCATTCCCTCTGGTTACAAGACTGCTGCTCAGCTCTGAAGAGCACTCACAAATCCTGAATATACTGCCTGAGTGAAAATGCCCGAGTCTCATCTGTTTCAAACTGATTTTTCCTACATTAGCATCAAGCATCTTCTGCATTAGGTTGTTATCCATTACATGAAATTATCCTCGGCAAAGGCATAAGCAGCCCCAACACCACATGATACAAGCAGCTGGGGAATGAAGAGCTTGGGTTACCTGCCTGGGGACAAGAGAAATGACCATGGCAGCTCTCCAGCCAGAATCCACACCCCCACAGTGCAAAGCCTTTCCTTAACCACAGGACCATCCTTTTCAATTTTAGCCTGAGGTTCAAAGTTGTCTTCTTCCAAATGTTCCCTGCAAGCATTACTGAAGGGCAGAGAATGATGGATTTCTCAGCCTCTCTTACCTTGTTAAAATTCCTTCTCTGACTTTACCGTTTGAAATGCCTTCTCCATTCTCCCAAGGGAACAGGTTTAGAGGCAACAGCAAAAGCTATTCAAACTAATCAACCAGTCTGTCATTGAACCAGTATAATCAGCCACTAACTAAACAAAGAGAAAGTACACTTTTACTTAAAGTTTCCTACAAAGAAACTAGGGATACACATTTTAAAAGAACAATTTGTTTATACTTTCATTTGTTTTTTAAGTGAACATTAATGACACTTAAGGGGGAAAAGTTTCAACAGCAAAAAGTGAAGGAAGAAGGGGAAGAAAAAAGAAAGCTTACATTTCAATGTGATTATTTTTGCTACATAGATTTTAGGATTAAGAAAACAGATTAGTGCCCTAATCCAAAACAGAATTTACTAATAATTGACTTTTTGGCATTTTAAATTCCAAGTTTAAGACTAATGACATACATCTTGATACAAATAATATAAAATATGACATTACTGAGTGTTTAGCACAGGAAACATCATTTGCTCCAGAGAACTAAAATAAGTTGGGTTTAAGTAGATTTCTTTCTTTTCACATTGCCTCCTACTACAAAGAGAGCCTATATGTGAAGGGACAACAGTCCAGTCAAATCTATTTTGCAAGTATATCTTTAATGAACTGTTAGCACCATAGTATAAAAACACCTTGAAATTTTAAGGTTTCCACAATTCCTAACAAATGATAAGCAAAGTTCCAAAATTCAAGGAGGAGCTGTAGAACAACAGAAGAAACAGAATATATTCTATCTCCAGCTCCTTAAAAGGGAGTCTCCCTGTTCACAGATCCTGCAAATATACCCTGGAGGGTATTACAACACTGCACAAAGCCCCAGATAGACACACCACAGAATCACACGAAGATGAAAAAATACACAGTGAAGGAGCTGGTGTTAATCTAATTCCAGTAAAAACACAAAAAAATTCCCATTTCAGCAAACTTTGCAAACATTAAATTAACTGTGTGGTTATTTTCTCCTTCTCAGATACTGTCTGTTTGGCTATTTAATATGGCTAATACAGCTTATTAGGAGTGTAGCTTATTTTTATACTAAAAAAAACCCAGTTTATTTCTCCAGGATACATTTCACTCCCAACAGCTATACAAGTATACGCATACAACCACAGTCACATAACTTGTTCAGTAACCATATACTGATTTTTTTATACTGGAAAAATGCCCCAATTCCTTGCTCAAACAACTTGACTGGTACCACTGAAGAACTGGCAAATACTAGAGGTGCTAACTCTCCCAAAACTCCACAAGCAGATGTGTCAATCACAGAATTCTGTGAAAGATTAGTTAGCTAATTCAGAAAGAGGGAGAGGGAGGTTATTACTGTGTTTGAAGATACCATCACCAATTCTTCTAAGAGGTTCCTCTAGAATGTATATATATAAATTTAGAAAAAAAAAATTAATAGGAAAGTTACACACAGATTTTTTTTTTGTGCTACAGCACAATACAGTGTTGACATATCTTGTCAGCATACATAGAAAACCCTCCCTTTACAGCTGCAGTCAGAGCAGCAAAAGCTCTGAGAGCCACTGAAATCAGCCTCTAAAGCAACCCTAAAATCTGAGGGCTCTTCTGGCAGTATCCTGCCTGCTGTTTGGGACACTGGCAGTAAGAAAGGGTCTTTCGGTTGTGGCAGACTGCAACTGCTCCATGCAACCACACAAGAAAAGAGATTACACCACAGCACTGGGAGCCTGATAAAGATCCAGAGCATAAAATATCCCTCGACTGCCCCGAAGTACACTTTTTTTGAACTACAGGGAATGCAGCTGGTGGTGCAAAAGAAGTCTGGTGGTGCCCAAGCACAAGAAGTCAGGCATGATTCATGCAGGCTAGTAACACAATACATTTCCCAGCTGAGAGAGG
Source organism: Thryothorus ludovicianus (assembly GCA_013397245.1). Taxonomy (NCBI): domain Eukaryota; kingdom Metazoa; phylum Chordata; class Aves; order Passeriformes; family Certhiidae; genus Thryothorus; species Thryothorus ludovicianus. Next base: position 232,823 of record VZTB01015764.1, read on the forward strand.
AAACAAGAGCAGGCCAAAATAAAGCTTTAGAAAACACCTGGGCTGCAGAACAACTTAGAGCAGCTCAGAAAAGCAACAACATCCTTCAGCTGGGGCTCCATTCATTGTTGTTACAAACCAAAATTTAAGTCCCAAGCTCAACTGCAGATGATCCAGGACTTTATACACACTTGCAGGATAAAACTCTACAAGTGTAAGCACTAAGTATTTCCAGGGAAAAAGCAGAGAGGGGGATGCAGACACTCTGAATTTCCCACTACCTTGGGCAAATGGGGGTTTTAAGACTTTTTACAACATTTTGCCAGTCTACTCAAAAGACAGAATAACAACTTCACAGGCAATAAGTATTTCCATAATTTCAAATTAATTAATGAAAAATAGGTCTTGCATGACATGACACTACTGAGACATATTTGTCCATCAAATCCACATAACTCCTTCTTAAAATACAAGCTCTACCCTCCCATTCATATGTAACACATAAATCCCAACAGAAATTATTCATAACAGTACTTCAATTGAGGACACAATTACTTGTAATTTCATAGTAAATTCAGCCAGATGCCCTGATGTCTCAGACCAGACAGAAGCATTCTCATGTTAAAGAGTCTGTTTCAGATTAAGCTCCACTCTCTGTATCCATACCTGAATAAATCCACAGAAAATTACAGGCTTAAGTGGAGATGCTCCAAATGCCCAGACCCCTTGACACCTTTCTCACACAACAAACTGCCTCAAAAAAATAAAACAAAAAACCACTATTTCCTTCTGCTTGTCATAAAGGTGAAGAATCATCTCACTCATTTCCAGATCAGGTTGTTCCTGATCTGCTAGAGCAGAACAAATGGATTTCTTCAGTAACAAACAATAAACCCTTGGAAAGTCTCAAAATAAGAAGTAATGCAGCTATTCAGATTGACTGATTTTGAGGCCTTCAATTACTTTAGTTAATGCTTATAAATGAAGTGTCATGCTTCAGTAATCATATTCAGCCGCCTTATCAAAAATCAGACTATCATGCATATGCCTGCTAAAGAAACATTTATTCAGAAGTGACACTACTTTATTATAATTCAAATTACAGTAATTGCTTCAGACCTGTAAAGGCTACTCAGCACACTAAGTGTTGGCTAACCTAGGAAAGCCTTTCAACTTCAATATCACATGGCAAGAGCTAACATTAACTACATTTAAATTATTTAGGCTAATGGATAAGGAGCTTTAAAGAAGAACGTTCCAAATCCATGATAAGTGAACTCTGTCAGTTTTTGCTTTATTTTTTCCATTTTATTTATATTCATGCCATCTGGTTGTATTGATCACACAGTTCAACAATCTTGTGTTTTTTCAAATGAAGTAAATGCAAAACTAATTTGTCTGCTAACAAACACGCTGCAGGTGCCAGCTACAAAGTCACTTGCAGACTGTTACAGAATGAGCTCCAATTTACAGTAAACACATTCCACAGCAAATATCCAGAAGGCCAAACGGACAACCATGCTCAAATCCATGGATCACTACTCATTCATTGAACATTAAGATCAACTTCTGTGAGCCTCAAGTTCCAACTGATCTGTTTAGACCTTTTATCAGATTCCACATCCCGAACCACAGCTACACGTACCAACAGAATAGAGTAAGTGAGCAAACTAAAAAAGTTCCTTATCCTAAAAGCTGTCTCATGATAAACCACTTGCCCTAAAGGTCAGACTTAGAGAAAATAAAACCAGCAATTGACAAAGCACAATAAAGCAGTATTAAAAAAGACTGCTGACAGTAAACCAACATTAATTTCAAAGTGCCATGGTAGAACTGTTTAAGTGACATTTGTCATTTTTCCATGATGTTTTCCAGTAAAATTTCTTGGACATGCACAGATCATGCACTCTGATAGCCTTATCAAAGATTGAATGTTTCCAAATACAAAAAACAGGCAGCTCTAGACCCAAAGATTTAAAAGCAATTACCACTCTTTTATAATTTCGGATAACAAACCTTAAAATCACACACACTAAAAGAAGCTACTGTCTCTACAAAAAGAGATGGAGGTGACAAGGAAAAAAGAGGGGGGAAAGGGGGCTTCTAATTTTTAGTCATGGACTTCAGCCCAGCATTTTAGTTATAAAAATATTGGTTTCTTAAACAAAACTACAGGAGGACTAAATAAACCAACAAATAGATAAAAGCCTAATTGGGCATCTAGAACCAAACCACAGTAATCAAATGACACCAAAGGGCCTTCTCTATATCTACGCTGATGCAGTCAAGCTCAATGGAGATGAGAGTGTCTCCAGTTCACACCAAACTTGTTCCTTGTAATTTATAGCTGGTACACCTACGCATGGCCTCCAGTGTATGGAATCAGACCAGCTCCTGAAATTCTTCAGGAAGTACTGCCACAGTAGTCCTAGCGCTTATTTAACCACACTCGAGTCAGCACCAGAGCATTACTGGCATTTATGCATCTCTGTCACTTATAAATGCTTTAAATTTACTGTCAGAACATCAAGATCCCAGCCATTCCCAAATTATTATTGCTTGTGATAATAAAAGTAACAGCAGATTTTGGTCTTTTGGATTTTGTTTTTTTTAAAGGTCTGTACAAAGCTTTATAACTAGTCCTGTACTTGTTCTCTGTCTAGCATTTTTTTTCTCTTTAAAATCACCACAGTGTGGCATTATACTGAAAAGTTGAGTTTTGGACACACATCTTCATCCATCCACTAAGAGAACAAAGTTGAGTAACAAAAACATTAACAAGAAATCTCTTTTGCTTTCAACAGATCCCAGTACAGCACTATTAACTCCAGAGTCTGACTCCAACTCTGTAAAAATTTAGCACTACAACCAGATCAAAACCAGACCTTCCTTGGGACTTCCACAGATGCAAGTCAGCCTGTCCACACCCAACAAATTGCAGGACCTGGGCCTGTCACCATATCAGCATAAATTAGGGCTCGTCAAACAGGTAGGACATAGCAACATAACTTATTTTATTGAACACAAAGGTAACTGTTTCCTCTGTCCCACCTCAGAGCGAAAAAGATAATAGTAATAATCACAACCATGACATTTTCCCCCATTTATTTTGGGGCTCTCAGTTTTTCATTCTTAAGTAATGCAAGCTAACTTCACAGGAGACAGAGACAAAGGTGATAGAAAAAGGAGCTTTAAAACGGAACCGTGTGGTGCAGGGAGAGCAGCATGTGCAGCCTCAGCCCTCCCCTGCCCCCGCCCGCACCTGCGGCGGCCGCGCTGGGGGACACCGCTCCCACCGAGCGCCGGGCCACCTCCCCGCCCGCCCCTATGCCAAACTCGGCTGCGAAAATAAACAGTCAAACAAAAGGAAGGAGAGCGGGCGCAGAGGGGAATGGAGCCCGGCCTCGGGACGCGGGGAGGGCTGGGGTCGGGTCGGGCGGCAGCGCCGGTCGCCCGGGCACCATCTTGGGGGCGGCCGGGGGCGAGGACGCGGCCCCGCAGCGCCGCCGGGGGCCGGCCCGGCGCTTTACCTGCTCTGCCAGCCCTGCAGGAGGTTCGTGTATTTGCTGAGCGTCCCTTCCA